>SKCR01015749.1:0-46350 GCA_019454045.1 Zanthoxylum bungeanum
CATGGTGCACGTATTAATGTGCAAAGCCAGGTGACAATGATCATGGAAACCCTTCCGAAGAGTTTCCTGCATTTAAGAGCAACTGTTCTATGAACAAGTTGACTTTCACATTGACTGAACTGCTGAATAAGCTCACCAATTATGAGTCCATTATGAACGGTCCTCGTAGGACCAATGCCGAGGCAAATGTTACCGAATCTTCTAAATCTGCAAAGAAGAAGAAGAAAGGAAATTGGAAGACAAAGGCGAAACCAATGAAAAAGAAGAACAATAAAAGCTCCAAAGGAACCAATGCCAAAGGAAAATGTTTCCATTGTGAACAACAAGGGCATTGGAAAAGGAATTGTCCAAAATACCTTGCAGAGCTTAAAGAGAAGAAGAATACAGGTAAATATGATTTACTTGTCATTGAGTCTCTTTTGGTGGAGGATGATAAATCCATATGGATTGTTGATTCTGGTGCCACTAACCATGTTTGTTGTTATTTACAGCTACTTGACTCATGGAGGGACCTTACTGAAGGTAGCTTTACCATGAGAGTTGGGACAGGGATTCTGTTTCAGCAAGAGCAGTGGGAGTTTCAAATTTGAATTTTAATAAAAGTTATTTATGTTTGAATGGTGTGCTATATATTTCTGGTTTTCGCAGGAATTGATTTCTGTAACAAAACTTATGGAATGTGGTTTTTCTGTTTCGTTTAATAATAAGTCAGTTATTATTAGTAGAAATGGATTAAATATATGCACGAGAAACTCCGAAAATAATCTATATGTATTAAGGTTGTTAATGCATGAATCACTACTTAATACTGAAATGTTTAAGATTGAAAGATCTAATTAAACGGCAAAAGATTTCTCATGATGATACCTATTTATGGCACCTTAGACTTGGTACATTAACCTTGACCGGATTGATAGACTAATTAAGAACAGAGTTTTAAATCAGTTAAAACTTGGTACTTTACCTGTCTGCAAATCCTGTTTAGAAGGCAAAATGACCAAGAGACCTTTTACTGGAAAAAGGGATAAGAGCCAAAGAAACTCTTGAGCTAATACATTCGGATGTTTGCGGACCGATGAATGTAAAAGCCCGAGGTGGTTTTGAATACTTTGTCACTTTCATTGACGATTATTCCAGATATGGGTATGTTTACCTAATGCAGCACAAGTCAGATACATTTGAAAAGTTCAAAGAGTATCGTGCTGAGGTTGAGAACCAGTTAGGTAAAAGCATCAAAATTCTACGATCAGATCATGGAGGAGAATACCTTGATAAAGATTTCGAGGAATTCTTAGTTGAGCATGGAATTGTTTCACAGCTCACACACCTGAAACACACCACAACAAAATGGTGTTGCAGAAAGGAGAAATCGAACCCTACTAGACATGATAAGATCAATGTTTAGTTATAGCACTCTACCTAGTTCATTCTGGGGGTATGCATTGCAAACTGTAATGTATATCCTGAATGTAGTTCCTTCTAAGTCTGTTTCTAAGACTCCCTTAGAGTTGTGGAATGGTCGTAAAGCTAGTTTGCGACATTTTCGCATATGGGGGTATCCGGCACATGTGCTAAAGAACAAGACTACTAAGTTGGAACCACGTTCACAGGTGTGCCTATTTGTAGGCTATCCTAAGGAAACTAAGGGTGGATTCTTTTATAGTCCAGAAGATAATAAGTATTTGTGTCGACAAATGCTACATTTCTTGAGGAGGACTATATGAGAGAGTTCAACAAACATCGAAGTAAAGTGTTACTTGAGGAGTTACTTGCTGGTACGACCAGTACACCAATGTCAAATGTTGACAAAGACATAACACCTTCTACATCTGAAATTCAGATGCAAGTTTATCAGGATACCATACCACCTAGACGTAGTGGAAGGGTTGTAAGACAATCTGAACGTTATCTAGGAAATGGTGAGGTGCAAGTTGTTGCATCTTGTGATGGTATAGATGATCCATTGACCTATCATAGTGCAATGGAAGATATTGATAAAGAGGAATGGCTCAAAGCCATGAACCTCGAGATGGAGTCTATGTACTCTAACTCAGTCTGGGAACTTGTAGACCAACCTGATGGAGTAAAACCCATAGGTTGCAAGTGGATCTACAAGAGAAAAAGAGGGATAGATGGGAAAGTACAGACTTTCAAGGCTAGGCTAGTGGCAAAGGGTTATACCCAAAAAAGAGAGAGTTGACTATGAAGAAACTTTCTCGCCAGTAGCCATGCTAAATCCATCAGGATTCTTCTTTCCATTGTCGCATATTATGACTATGAGATTTGGCAAATGGATGTCAAGACTGCATTCTTGAATGGTAATCTTGATGAGAGTATCTATATGGTACAACTAGAGGGGTTCATTACCCAAGGTCAAGAGCAAAAAGTTTGCAAGTTGTAAAGGTCCATTTATGGACTTAAGCAAGCATCTAGATCTTGGAACATAAGGTTTGATACTACGATCAAGTCTTATAACTTTGAGCAGAACATCGATGAGCCTTGTGTCTACAAGCGCATCATTGATGGGAAGGTGGTTTTCCTTGTGTTATACGTTGATGATATTTTACTCATTGGGAATGATGTAAAGATATTATCGGACGTGAAAATCTGGCTAGCTACCCAATTCCAAATTAAAGATTTGGGAGAGGCAAGTTATGTACTTGGGATCCAGATCATTCGGGATCGTAAGAAATGACTATTAGCAATGTCTCAAGCAACCTATATCGACAAGATTCTTGTGCGATTTGGTATGCAGAATTCCAAGAAAGGTAATTTACCTTTCAGGCATGGAATTCATTGTCTAATGAACAGTCTCCTAAGACACCTCAAGCAGTTGAGGAGATGAGACATATACCATATGCTTCAGCATTTGTAAGTCTTATGTATGCTATGTTATGCACGAGACCGGACATCTATTTTGCAGTGGGAGTAGTCAGTAGGTTTCAATCCAACCCATGATTAGATCATTAGGTAGCGGTGAAACATATTCTCAAGTATCTTCGGAGAACAAGAAATTATATGCTTGTATATACAAGTCAAGATATGATTCTGAGAGGATATACAGACTCTAATTTTCAGACGGATGTCGATTCTAGGAAATCAACATCTGGATCAGTGTTCACCCTAGGTGGTGGGGGCTATAGTATGGAGGAGCATTAAGCAATCTTGTATTGCTGACTCCACCATGGAGGCTGAATATGTAGCAGCTTGTAAATGAGCTAAGGAAGCAGTCTGGCTCCGTAAGTTCTTGGCATCTCTGGAAGTTGTTCCAGATATGGATAAACCACTCCAGATATGGATAAACCACTCACACTTTATTGCGATAATAGTGGTGCAGTGGCGAACTCTAAAGAACCGAGAAGCCACAAGATGGGTAAGCATATTGAGAGGAAATATCACCTCATCAGGGAAATAATGCAGAGAGGAGATGTCGTTGTCATGCAGATTCCATCCGCAGATAACCTGGCTGATCCGTTTACAAAGACTTTATCAGATAAAATATTTTAAGGTCACGTAAATGGTTTAGGATTACATGACATGTCTCATTTGCTCTAGTCCAAGTGGGAGATTGTTGGGATTTATGTCCTAGAGACATGTATTGTAAACAGAATTGATTTTTGTAATAATAATAAATTCATTATTCATTTTATCAAAGTTGTTTGATTTATATCGCATATTGTCCAATTGTCTTGTTTACCTTGATTACTCTTGTACCTTTAGACTTAGTGTATGTTTGATGCACAAGAGGATTTAAGTCTAAAGTTAGTAATCTAAATAGTCCATAGAGAGCGAACAAGGAGGGTACTTTGTTTGTGGTTTATCTATAGCTGCGGTCCATTCTATACTTGTATGACGATCTTGATCCGGGATCGTTCATGTAGTGACATGGGAATGGAGGCACCTTGTATGATAAGATCATATAGGACTGGACTCAGATAAATACGAATTTCTTTTAATATCCGTTAACCGAAAAAATTCATTTGATCTAATAGATGATCATATATGGATTCGATCTTAATCCTGAGTGTACTACGAACTCCTGCATGACAGGTTATGTTCTTTGATTTACTATGGTGAGGTTGGTGTTGCATTCCCAGCCAATAACTACATATTTTGGGGATATGATTTGGTATATAATTGGGAACGTTTTACATAGATATGGAATTCACTCCTTTCGAGAAGTAGATGAATATCTCTTTTAAGAGTTGATTTGGGACTTGAACAATTTGAGCGCTCAACTTTTCTATTACGAATATAAAGTATTTTATATTCATAATTGTAATGAATTAATTGTTCATTATAGAATCAATGGTGCTTAAGAGACAAAATATTTAGAGGGGGTTTAACAGGCTTATGACTCGGCTCTATTTATGAGATATTCGTGAAGGGCTATATCCATATGTAATGACTATATCGATGGACACCGAAAATGTTCGGTTTATTTAATCCATCTACGGTAACGGGAGTTCAACTTCGAGTTTTTAGTGGAATAACGCGGAGTTAATAATTTATAATATTTGATTAAAGAGTTTAATTAATATACCAGAATTATTGGAGCTCGGAACCGTATGTCCGTTTGGTCCCTGTGCTAGCTCGATTAACTGTAGCAAACCTAATATAATTAAATTGTCTAATTATATGCTCACATTATCTTTATTTATATATTATTAATAAGATTAATAATATTTATTGTCACAAATGAAAATTATGTTAAATTAGTTTAACTTAATGTTTTCTAGAAGTCTTTGATTATGAGATAATCAAGTTAGTAATAATTATGATATAATTACTACAACATAATTGAAGGTAAATAAATCATTATTAATATATTGATTTTTATTTACCATTGGAGACAAAGCCATATGGCTTACCATGTCATCCAAACAATTATGTCTATTAGGTGGCTTGGATACACCTAATAGTTTTTTCATTAGCTAATGCATTTTATGCTTTGGTATGACCTCCACATTTATGTGTTGGCCATTGAAAGAAAGCATTGAATGCTTAATGACAAAGCCCTTAACATTTCTTATGCTTTGGTATGGCATTCACATTTTTGTGTTGGCCATTGCAAGAAAGCATTAGATGCTTAATGACAAGGTTAGATGGCTTGTGTAAGAGAATATAATCTCTAAGATATTTGTTCATCTTGATTCTTGGTTTTTGTTTCTTAAGTGTTTTTGCCTATTTTGAATCGCATGTGACCGGCATACCGGCCTTATACCGGCATACCGGTGAAAAAAATACACTAGACACAGCCTCTGGAACTGGAAAGTTTCATACCGGCATTCATATCAGTCTTTCTGGGGATTACATAGCTTCTGGAACTGGGTAAGTTTCATATCTGCATTCATACCGGAATTCATATCGATCTAACTGGGTATTACATAAATACTGGAACCGGAGTAGTTTCAATACCGGTCCCATATCGGACTAAATACAGGCCAACTTGTTCCAAAAACATAACTACTGGAACCGAACAAGTTCAAACCGGCTTACATACCGGTTTACATACCGGCGAACCTGTGCGTAAAACATAGCTACTGGAGCCGGGAAGCAACCATACCAGACCTCAAATAGGTCAACACTTAGAATTTTATTAAGAGTTCAAGTAACCTCAAAAGCAAAAAAAAAAAAAAAAGTAAAAAAGTTCTAAAATTTGGTTGAAATTGGTTGGTTCCATATCATCAAATGGGTGTCCGTGAAGGGTATTTCAACAAAATTTCTATTGAGGCACAAAATTTTCATCCCAATTTGCATACGTCCGGGTTTGTTTGCATGCTTGTTTGCCTATTGTTCTAGTTTGTGATTTCCTTACTCCATACATTCTATAGCTTTAGGTTTTCTTTGAATTGAGTCTACGTATTTGCTAATTCTTACTCGCATTACTCTGTTTGCCCTATATTGGTTTCTTGTTGTTTATGCTAGCTTAAAGATTACATATTGTTGTGAACTTCTATGGTAAGTCATATTCACATTATATTGAGTGCAAATACGATTGGAGTGGAGTGATACGTAATTTAGTGCAAACACGTGAGCGTGTGAGATTGTGAGGTTATATATTGTTTTCACATATTTGTTACTTCTAATCTGTTTGTTGAAGCTTTGAGATGGCAGGTACTAGTTTGACGGTGGATGAGAAGCTTGAGGCTTTAGATAGAAAGTTTACAGATATGATGGAGAACATGAATACTGCTTTGGAGAGGTTGTCAAAGAGTGTTGATAGTATACAGACAGGCAGTATTCCACGAGTACCACCACAAGTTGTGCCCCCGCGGCAAGTTCCACCACCTCGAGTACCAGTAGTGGAAGAGAAGGCCGAGAATGATCCTGATGGGTTTGTCCGTTCTAGTTGCCTGGGGTATGCCCCTTTTCTCTTTGTATAGTTTTCTTTTGGTTATAATACTTACTTTATCCAAAAAAAAAGTTGAGGAGGAAGAGAGGTATAGGCCCAGGAATCATAGGCAAGAGCGGAGGCATGATAAAAGAGATATGAGGTTTGATAGACAGAGAGGATTTGATGACAGACGTGAGGATTATGAAAGGAGGGGTTATGGTAGACATGGTGATATTGATGGTGATTTGAGTAGCATCAAGATCAGGATACCAAACTTCCGGGGCAAGAATGATCCTGAAGCGTATTTAGAGTGGGAGAAGAAAATCGAGTTGATTTTCAACTGTCATCATTACTCTGATGAGAAGAAGATCAATCTGGCAGCCACAGAATTCACTGATTATGCGATGATTTGGTGGGATTAGATTATCACTAACAAAAGGAGGAATTATGAGAGGCCAGTTCAGACATGGGAAGAACTTTGAGGTCTCATGAGGAAACGATTCATACCCAGCCATTACTACCGAGAGTTGTATCAGAAACTACAACATCTGTATCAAGGGGCCAAGAGTGTAGAGGATTACTATACTGAGATGGAGGTTGTCTTAATCAGGGCAAATGTAGTGGAGGATGCAGAGGCTACTATGGCACGATTTCTAGGGGGCTTGAATAGAGAGATTGCCAACATGGAGGAGTTGCATCATTATGTTGATTTGGAGGATATGCTTCACATGACTATCAAGGTAGAGATGCAACTCAAGAAGAAGACTACATCCAGATTTGGTACTAAGACTACTTCTGCATGGAAGGGAAAATGGGTTCCTAATGATCGACGGGATGGAGGCTTTAACAAGCCAAGGGCCGAACCAAGTGCCAAAGGTAAGGAGGCTACGAACCAAGCAAGGCTAGACCGAAACCTGAGGGTACAACACCCAAGACTAAGGACGTCAAGTGCTTCAAGTGTTTGGGGATGGGACATTATGCTTCACAGTGCCCCAACAGGCGCACCTTAGTGATTGATAAAAAGAGTGGTGAGGTACATTCTACGGACAGTGAGATTGAGATTGAGGATGATGAGCCTGCGATAGAGGATACTAGTGATAGTGAAAGAGCTGCAAACCCGCTGGATAACTTGTCATTCGTTGTGAAGCGTGCTTTGAGAGCACAAATTGGTGAGGATGAGAGTGATCTGCAGATGGAGAACATATTCCACACTAGATGCCGTGTGAATGGAAAGGGGTGTAGTATGATCATTGACGGGGGCAGTTGTACTAATGTCGCAAGTACGTCTTTAGTTGAGAGGTTGGGATTAGATTTCTTGAAGTATCCCAAGCCTTACAAGTTGCAGTGGTTGAATGAATGTGGAGAAGTGCGGGTGCATGGCAGGTATTATTGAGCTTCACCATTTGGCCTTATACTGATGATGTTTTATGTGATGTTATACCCATGCATACATGGCACATTCTTTTAGGAAGGCCGTGGCAATTTGATAGGAAGGTTATACATGATGGGTTTAAGAACAAGTATTCATTTCAGCATAAGGGAAAACCCATTACCTTATACCCACTTACACCAAGGCAAGTCCACGAGGATCAAGTCAAGTTGCAACTTGAGAGAGATAGAGAGTGCAAACACAGCCTTGGAGAAAACACGTGAGGGGAGTGTGACCGAACCTGGTAAGGAAATTAAGGCTAAGGCCGTGAGTGTTCCCAAGGGGTGTGTGAGTGAACCTAAGGGGGAAACGAAAGGGCGAGTGAAAAAGAGCTTCTACATTGGTGAGGGTGAAGCAAGGAGAGCTTACAAGGCTAGCAAGCTTATGATTTTGCTAGTCTACAAAGATCACCATATTTGTTTAGCTAACACTGACTTTTTGCTTCCTTTGTCTATTTAATCTCTTTTACAGGAATTCAATGATGTGCTGACAGAGGACATTCCTAGTGGGCTCCCACCCATTAGAGGTATTGAGCACCAGATAGATTTCATATATGGCGCAATCATTCCTAATAGACCAGCCTACCGAAGCAATCCTGAGGAAACAAAAGAACTTCAGAGGCAAGTGCAGGAATTGATGGAAAAGGGTATGTCAGAGAAAGTATGAGTCCTTGTGCGGTACATGTTCTTCTAGTTCATAAAAAAGATGGGACATGGCGTATGTGCGTTGATTGTCGAGCGATCAACAATATAACGGTAAAGTATCATGACCCTATTCCTATACTAGATGACATGTTAGATGAGTTGCATGGTTCCAAAATTTTTAGTAAGATTGATTTAAAGAGTGGATACCATCAAATTCGCATGAGAGAGGGAGATGAGTGGAAAATTGCATTTAAGACCAAGTATGGCCTGTATGAATGGTTAGTTATGCCATTTCGTCTTACAAACGCACCTAGCACATTTATGAGATTGATGAATCATGTTATGCGTGCATTTATAGGTAGGTTTGTTGTAGTTTATTTTGATGACATCTTTGTTTACAGTAAAACAATAGATGAGCATGTTATGCATTTGAAGCATGTTTTTGATGTGTTAAGGCAGGAGAAACTGTATGCTAACATTGATAAGTGCACTTTTGTATGGATATAATGGTTTTCCTTGGTTTTGTTGTAAGTGCAAATGGCATCGAAGTCGATGTGGAAAAGGTAAAGGCAATTCAAGATTGGCCTACACCGATAACTGTGACCAAAGTCAGAAGCTTTCCATGGATTAGCAAGCTTCTACCGTAGATTTGTTAGAGACTTCTGCAGTATTGCAGCACCATTGAATGAAGTAGCGAAGAAAACTGTTGGCTTCAAATGGGAAGAAGAGTAGGAGCGTGCATTCCAGGATCTTAAAATGAAGTTGTGCAGTGCACCCGTTTTGGCGCTACCCAACTTTGAGAAGACATTTGAGATTGAGTGTGATGCATCCGGATTAGGCATTGGAGCGGTTCTTATGCAAGAAAAACGGCCAATTGCCTACTTTAGTGAGACGCTTAATGGAGCAGTTTTGAGATACCCCACATACGACAAGGAGTTGTATGCGCTAGTGAGAGCCCTTAAGACTTGGCAGCATTATCTATGGCCTCGATAGTTTGTGATCCATACAAATCATGAGTCATTGAAGTATTTGAAAGGTCAAGGTAAGCTAAACAAACGACACGGACGATGGTTAGAGTTTGTTGAGACATTTCCATACGTAATCGCTACAAACAAGGTAAGGAAAATATTGTCGCTGATGCACTATCGCGAAGGTATGCTTTACTTACTTCATTGAATGCAAGGATGCTTGGGTTTGAATTTATTAAAGAACTTTATGAAAATGATACTGACTTCAGTACTATCTATGCTGCATGTGAAAAGTCTACCTTTAGTAAATTCTACCAACATTATGGGTTTATGTTTAAGGAAAATAGATTATGCATTCCTGTTTGTAGTATGCGTGAATTGTTAGTTAGGGAAGCGCATGGGGGAGGTTTAATGAGGCACTTTGGCATTGCCAAGACCTTAGGAGTTTTGAGTGAACATTTCTATTGGCCTAAAATGAGGAGAGATATTGAGCGTTTGTGTGATAAATGCTTAACTTGTAAAAAGGCTAAATCTAAGGTTATGCCTTATGGTTTGTATACACCATTGCCTGTACCTAGCGAGCCATGGGTAGATGTATCAATGGACATTATATTGGGTTTACCTAGGACTAGGCGGGGTAGAGATTCCATTTTTGTAGTGGTTGATAGGTTCAGTAAGATGGCACACTTTATAGCATGTCATAAGACTGATGATGCCACTAACATTGCTGACTTGTTCTTTAGAGAAGTAGTACGACTCCATGGAATTCCACGGAGTATAGTTTCAGATCGTGATGTTAAATTTCTTAGTCACTTTTGGAAAGTTTTATGGGGTAAGTTGGGAACTAAACTTTTGTATTCTACTACTTGTCACCCCCAAACTGATGGACAAACCGAGGTGGTTAATAGGACTTTGACTCAGTTATTGCGTACTATTATCACTAAGAACTTAAAAACTTGGGAGAATTGTTTGCCTTTTATTGAATTTGCATATAACCGTAGCATTCATTCTTCTACATCTTATTCACCATTTCAAATTGTTTATGGTTTTCAGCCACTAACTCCATTAGATCTGTTACCATTACTTGTTGATGAGCATGCATGGTTAGATGGCAAAAGAAAAGCTGATTTGGTGAAACACATACATGAGAAAGCAAGAGAGCACATACAACAAAAGGATGAGTAATATGCTTCTCATGTCAATAAGGGAAGAAAACATGTGGTATTTCAGCCTGGTGATTGGGTTTGGGTACACATACGCAAGGAGCGGTTTCCTGAACAACGTAAATCCAAGCTACAACCAAGAGGAGATGGTCCATTTCAAGTCTTGGAGCGGATCAACGATAATGCATACAAACTGGATTTACAAGGTGAGTATAATGTGTCTGCTACATTTAATGTTTCTGGCTTAACTCTTTTTTATGCAGGTACATATTCGAGGTCGAATCCTTTTCAAGAGGGAGGGAATGACACGAATCCAGCCACTCAAGGATAAGAGCCTTTGACATGATTCTCGTAGCATAAGAATCACTCAGCTCAGAGATACATTCCCAACTGCATCAACGACACAATTTGAGCATTTTGACGAATCAAGCCGAATCAAGTCCAACACCAAAAATTCGACCAAGACAAGACTTAATGGACTTGAGACAAGTCATTTGGGCCTTGTAAATGGAAGCCCACGAAATTTGGAGGATTTTGTGCAAAAGGGGCGATTTTGTCATTTTGTGAAAAGTTGCCACTTTTGTTGACTTTTTTATTTTTATCTTTGTAATGTTGACTAATTATGACTTTAGTTATTATTTGTAACTTAGTTATCTTAGCCATTTAGGTTAAGCTGGATTAGAACTAAGTTAGTTAGTTAAAGGACCTATTAGACATTATTTAGAAATGATGCCACTTTTGTTGACTCTTTCTTTTTGATCTTCTTGCCACTTGCATAAAGATCTTGGAGGGTATTTTTGTAATATTTAGTAAATGACTACTTAGGGATTTAGCTTTATGTAGCCATTGGGTAGTTTTAGGATCTTTTGGTCTTTTTACCTTTTGAAGGGGATTTTAGTAAATTTGCATTATCCTATATATTTTAAACTCTGTCTTCTTCAATAATAACTCACATATTTCGAATTTCTTCAAAGAAAAATGGCTATGGCCGAATTCCAAGCTTAAGGGAGGGATTCCCATTTGTTTCAGCTTTGACTTATCTAAGGCGTGGCAACCTTGGTGGCGTCTCCGTACTAGCAGAACACTGCAAGGAATCATCTTAAGGGTTCTCAAAGACAAGTTCTTTGTGGGTCTTCTTTGTAGCCCTGGAAGGGTTTTGTTCCTACAAAATCGAATTCGCGGTGCTTGGGGTTCTATCCGTTGCGAGGGGTTTGCTTGGCCTTAAACATCCAAGTGAGTTCCGCTTCATTTGGTATCAGAGCATGAGAAAGCAATATAGCACATATAGAGAAAGAATGAGCAATATGCTTCTCATGCCAATAAGCGAAGAAAACGTGTGGTATTTCAACCTGGTGATTGGGTTTGGGTACACATGTGCAATGAGCAGTTTCCTGAACAACGTAAATCCAAGCTACAACCAAGAGGAGATGGTCCATTTCAAGTCTTGGAGCAGATCAACGATAATGTGTACAAACTGGATTTACAAGATGAGTATAATGTGTCTGCTACATTTAATGTTTCTGACTTAACTCTTTTTTATGCAGGTACATATTCGAGGTCAAATCCTTTTCAAGAGGGACGGAATGACACGAATCCAGCCACTCAAGGAACATTAGATGTCATGGCCAGTAACATGGTAGAGCCTTTGCAAGTTCCAAAGCTATTTTACGTGGCCCAAGTCATTCTAGAAGACGCGCAATAGCCGATTTTGAAGATAGGAGCATTTTGAAGAATTTGGTCATTTTATGCCTTATATGTAATTCGGCCAAATGGGCTTGTATTTTGACCTTTTACTTGACATGTTGACTCTAGTTAGGCTATTTGTAACTTAGTTAACTAGATCATTTGGGTCAAATTGGATTAGAACTAAGTCGTTCTAGAAGACGCGCAATAGCCGATTTTGAAGATATGAGCATTTTGAAGAATTTGGCCATTTTATGCCTTATATGTAATTTGACTAAATGGGCTTGTATTTTGACCTTTTGCTTGACATGTTGACTCTAGTTAGGCTATTTGTAACTTAGTTAACTAGATCATTTGGGTCAAATTGGATTAGAACTAAGTTAGTTAGTTAAAGGACCTATTAGGCATTCCTTAGAAAATGACATAAATCCAGCAACTCAAGGAACAAATGACATGAATCCAACAACTCAAGGAACATTAGATCCTTTGCAATTTCCAACAGGTCCAATCACATGCCAAAGAGCTAAGAAGATCATATAGACGCAATGGCGGGGCTAGCGCATAATGCCATGGTCGAGTGTGGCAGACAACTCCGGGGCATATTGGCGTCACATGAGGGCTTCAATGGAGTTGGTCCAAAGCTATTTCACTTGACCCAAGTCATACCAGAGTAACACACCAGCAATCTTGAAGCAGAGTATATTTTTAACGGATCAAGCCTATTCAAGCCCGACACTAAATATTCGGCCAAGACAAGACTTATTGGACTTTATGACACATCATTATGCCTTTATACATGGAAGCCACGAATTTGGAGGACTTTTGGTGCAAGGAAACAACTTTAGACAAATTTGGAAAAGTTTTCCACATTTGTTGACTTTTATGATTTTGTGTTTTTACTTTAGAATTTTTTGGCAAAGTTATTTATTAAGTCTTTGTTTGTTATTGATTAAGTCTTTGTTTCTTTTGACTTTGTGTTTGTTATTAAATGTCTATTAAGGGCATGGCCATTTAATAGTCATTAGTTAGCAACTTAGGGTGTTTTGGTCATTTTGCACCCATTAGGGTTTCTTTCATTGTACAATTTAAACTCATTTCCTCTTAATGAGAAGCTAATCACCAAATTTCGAATTTCATCTTCATTTTGAAGTCTTGGCTATTGCCTAAATTGCTTAAGGGAGGGATTCCCCTTATCTCATGCAATCGACTTATCTAAGGCGTGGCAACCTTAGTGGCGTCTCCGTGCTAGCAGAACACCTCAAGGAATCATCTTAAGGGTTCTCAAAGACAAGTTCTTTGTGGGTCTTCTTTGTGGCCTTGGAAGGATTTTGTTCATACAAAATCAAATTCGCTGACAGAGGACATTCCTAGTGGGCTTCCACCCATTAGAGGTATTGAGCACCAGATAGATTTCTTACCTGGCGCAGTCATTCCCAACAGACCAGCCTACCGAAGCAATCCGGAGGAGACGAAGGAACTTCAGAAGCAAGTGAGGGAGTTGATGGAGAAAGGGTATGTTAGAGAAAGTATGAGTCCCTGTGCGGTACCAGTTCTTCTAGTTCCTAAGAAAGATGGGTCGTGGCGTATGTGCGTTGATTGTTGAGCGATCAACAATATAACGGTAAAGTATCGTCACCCTATTCCTAGACTAGATGACATGTTGGATGAATTGCATGGTTCCAAAATTTTTAGTAAGATTGATTTAAAACCAAATTCGCATGAGAGAGGGAGATGAGTGGAAAACTGCATTTAAGACCAAGTATGGCTAGTATGAATGGTTAGTTATGCCATTTGGTCTTACAAACGCACCTAGCACATTTATGAGATTGATGAATCATGTTATGCGTGCTTTTATAGGTAAGTTTGTTGTAGTTTATTTTGATGACATCTTAGTTTACAGTAAAACATTAGATGAGCATGTTACACATTTGAAGCATGTTCTTGAAGTGTTGAGATAGGAAAAACTGTATGCTAACTTTGGTAAGTGCACTTTTTGTATGGATAGGATTGTTTTCCTTGGTTTTATTGTAAGTACAGATGGCATCGAAGTTGATGTAGAGAAGGTGAAGTCGATTCAGGATTGGCCTACACCAACGACAGTGACAGAAGTTAGAAGCTTCCATGGATTAGCAAGCTTCTACCACAGATTTGTTAAAGACTTCAGTAGTATTGCTGCACCACTGACTGAAGTAGTGAAGAAAACTGTTGGTTTCAAATGGGGAGAAGAGCAGGAGCGTGCATTCCAGGATCTTAAAATGAAGTTATGTAGTGCACCAGTTTTTGCGCTACCCAATTATGAAAAGACATTTGAGATTGAGTGTGATGCATCCGGAATAGGCATTGGAGCTATTCTTATGCAAGAAAAGCGACCAATAGCTTACTTTAGTGAGAAGCTGAATGGAGCAGTTTTGAGATACCCCACATATGACAAGGAGTTGTATACGCTAGTGAGAGCCCTTGAGACTTGGCAGCATTATCTGTGGCCTCAAGAATTTATGATCCACACAGATCATGAATCATTGAAGCATCTGAAGGGCCAAGGTAAGCTGAACAAACGACACGCAAAATGGTTAGAGTTTGTTGAGACATTTCCATATGTAATCCGCTACAAAAAAGGTAAGGAAAATATTATCGTCGATGCACTATCGTGAAGGTATGCTTTACTTACTTCATTGAGTGCAAGAATGCTTGGGTTTGAATTTATTAAAGAACTTTATGCTAGTGATATTGACTTAAGTATTATCTATATTGCATGTGAAAAGTCTGCTTTTAGTAAATTCTACCAACATGATGGGTTTCTGTTTAGGGAGAATAGATTATGCATTCCTGTTTGTAGTATGCGTGAGTTGTTAATTAGAGAAGCGCATGGGGAGGTTTAATGGGGCACTTTGGCATTTCTAAGACCTTAGGGGTATTGAGTGAACATTTTTATTGGCCTAAAATGCAGAGAGATATTGAGCGTTTGTGTGATAAATGCTTGATTTGAAAAAAAGCTAAATCTAAGGTTATGCCTCATGGGTTGTATACACCGTTGCCTGTACCTAGTGAGCCGTGGGTAGATGTATCAATGGACTTTATATTGGGTTTACCTAGGACTAGGCATGGTAGAGATTCCATCTTTGTAGTGGTTGATAGGTTCAGTAAGATGGCACACTTTATAACATGTCATAAAACTGATGATGCCACTAACATTGCTGACTTATTCTTTAGAAAAGTGGTACGACTCCATGGAATTCCACGGAGTATAGTTTCAGATCATGATGTTAAATTCCTTAGTCACTTTTGGAAAGTTTTATGGGGTAAGTCAGGAACAAAACTTTTGTATTCTACTACTTGTCATCCCCAAACTGATGGACAGACTGAAGTGGTTAATACGACTTTGACTCAGTTATTGCGTACTATTGTCTCTAAGAACTTGAAAACTTGGGAGGATTGTTTGCCTTTTGTTGAATTTGCATATAATCGTAGCATTCATTCTTCCACATCTTATTCACCATTTGAAATTGTTTATGGTTTTCAACCACTAACTCCATTAGATTTGTTACCATTTCCTGTTGATGAGCATGCAGGGTTAGATGGAAAAAAGAAAGCTGATTTGGTGAAACACATACATGAGAAAGAAAGAGAGCACATACAACGAAAGAATGAACAATATGCTTCTCATGCCAATAAGGGAAGAAAACGTGTGGTATTTCAACCTGGAGATTGGGTTTGGGTACACATGCGAAAGGAAAGATTTCCTGAACAGCGTAAATCCAAGCTACAACCGAGAGGGATGGTCCATTTCAAGTCTTGGAACAGATTAATGACAATGCATACAAGCTGGATTTACAAGGTGAGCATAATGTGTCTGCGGCATTTAATGTTTCTAACTTAACTCTTTTTGATGCAGGTACAGATTCGAGGTCGAATCCTTTTCAAGAGGGAGGGAATGACATGAATCTAGCAACTCAAGGAACAAATGACATGAATCTAACAACTCAAGGAACATTAGATCCTTTGCAATTGCCAACAGGTCCAATCACACGCCAAAGACCTAAGAAGATCAGAGACGCAATGGCGGGGCTAGCGCAGAATGCCATGGTCGAGTGTGACAAACAACTTCGGAGCATATTGGCGTCACATGAGGGCTTCAATGGAGTGGGTCCAAAGCTATTTCACTTGACCCAAGTCATACCAGAGTAAGGCACCAGTAATCTTGAAGCCGAGTACATTTTTAACGGATCAAGCTGATTCAAGCCCGACACTAAATATTCGGCCAAGACAAGACTTATTGGACTTTATGACACATCATTATGCCTTTATACATGGAAGCCACGAATTTAGAGGACTTTTGGTGCAAGGAAACAACTTTAGACAAATTTGGAAAAGTTTTCCACATTTGTTGACTTTTATGATTTTGTTTTTTACTTTAGAATTTTTTGGCAAAGTTATTTATTAAGTCTTTGTTTGTTATTGATTAAGTCTTTGTTTCTTTTGACTTTATGTTTGTTATTAAATGTCTATTAAGGGCATGGCCATTTAATAGCCATTAGTAAGCAACTTAGGGTGTTTTGGTCATTTTGCACCCATTAGGGTTTCTTTCATTGTACTATTAAACTCATTTCATCTTAATGAGAAGCTAATCACCAAATTTCGAATTTCATCTTCATTTTGAAGTCTTGGCTATTGCCTAAATTGCTTAAGGAGGGATTCCCCTTATCTCATGCAATTGACTTATCTAAGGCGTGGTAACCTTAGTGGCGTCTCCGTGCTAGCAGAACACCTCAAGGAATCATCTTAAGGGTTCTCAAAGACAAGTTCTTTGTGGGTCTTCTTTGTGGCCTTGGAAGGATTTTGTTCCTACAAAATCAAATTTGCGGTTTTTTGGGTTCTGTCCGTTGCGAGGGGTTTGCTTGGCCTAATCCTCCAAGTGAGTTCCGCGTCAGAAAAGATGCCCCTTTTGTTGACTTCTTATTTTTGATCTTTTTGCCACTTGCATAAAGATCTTGGAGAGGATATTTGTAATATTTAGTAAATGACTACTTAAGGCTTTAGCTTTATGTAGCCATTGGGTAGTTTTAGGACCTTTTGGTCTTTTTACTTTTTAAAGGGCATTTTAGTAAATTTGCCTTATCCTATATATTGTAAACTTTGCCTTCTTCAATAACAACTCACATATTTCGAATTTCTTCAAAGAAAAATTGCTATGGCCGAATTTCAAGCTTAAGGGAGGGATTCCCCTTCATCTCAGCTTTGACTTATCTAAGGCGTGGCAACCTTGGTGGCGTCTCCGTGCTAGCAGAACACTGCAAGGAATATCTTAAGGGTTCTCAAAGACAAGTTCTTTGTGGGGCTTCTTTGTGGCCTTTGAAAGGTTTTGTTCCTACAAAATCGAATTCGCGGTGATTGGGGTTCTATCTATTACGAGGGGTTTGCTTGGCCTTAACATCCAAGTGAGTTCCACGTCAGGTAGCACCTCTTGTCTTTTATATACGTATTCGATCTAATTTCGATTAGATTGATTAGATTGAAACTAAATATGATTTAGTGATATTTATATATATTAGACAAAGACCCCATGATTTACAATGTAGTGCACAGTTGCAACATAGTTTGTAATTGACATTGGGAAGTGTCACTATAAGTTGTATATCCTCAAATTAAGTTTCTGGTCAAGATTTACAGACACAGGTCGGTTAGTAAAATCTAATAAGACCAGTACATGTCGTATATCGGACTAGGTCTGATGGTTTATCCCAATGAATCATGAGTCTTGGGAGACTCGTGTAGACGTGTAGGTGTTTATTTGATAAACACTGAACGACTCACCGAAGATTTCCTAATAGATGGTACACCAAAGTCAATGGGAATCTTCTCGGGTTGAGTATCATAGTGATTCTTTGACTTAAGATACTGCAGTGGATATATGAGTTATTCTCCACACTTAGATGGCAGTCACGTCACCGATTTATTTAGATCAGACCTCCACATGTTCGTTGGGTGTGGACTCATGCTCATGATATCCTGTGTGTATCAAAAAGGATATGTCAGTTCTGTTTACAAAGCATAAGTAGTCCATATGTGATTAGCAATCTGTTAAATCTATGGCCATAGTATACTTCGGAAGTAAGTTTCGAATGTTTTTTTTAGAGATTGCTAATAGATACGTCGACAATTTATTCCTATAGAGATTTGACGTTTATATCTATATCTCTGGGATAATCCTGATACCTGTAACGGAGGGATTATACGTATGTAGTGACCTCGACCTGTATGATTCAGCGAGTTTATCCGTGGTCATCATAAGTTACGGGTGGGTGAATTATGGACACGAAATTAGATTTCGTTACGGATATGTCTGAATCTAGAGAGTCTCACTAATGAATATATCGTAGAGCACTAGGGCAACTGTTATGAATAATATTGATTATTTATAACTCGTTTAATGGTTAAACGAAAAATACATGCGATCGGGACCTAATGGTCATTTCCGAATTAATGTGTATTTGTATTTAATATTTGATATTATTAAACACACATTAATTAAATATCAAATTGTGATATTTGATATATATTATTAATATATGTATTTGAGATATTTAATGTAAATATAATACATATATTTAAGATATTTATTTTATTATTTAATTATTTAATTGTTAAATAATTAATTATTAATTAAAATAATATATTAGTAATGATTTAACTTTTAAATGGCATGAAAAGTGGTAACACTTGTTTCATTATTTTAATTGTTAGGAAATGGCAAGTTCTCATTGGTTCACTTGTTATTTACTTTTGAAGTATTTGTTACAAAGTGTAACAAGTAACAATGACCAATTAAAATGAAACAAAAATTTCATGGCTTATTATTCTTCTTGTAACTCTCGGAAAAGACAAGAAATGGGTATAAGTATTTTTTTGTTTCATTTTTCAAAAGATATACAAGGTTTCTAAAATATTTACTAAGGAAAGATTGGGAGAAAAATTGAAAAACCTAAAGGAAAAGCTTCTAACTTGGAGTTTTAGTAAGTTATTTCCAATTTTCTTCAATTAAGAATTGTTTCTTCATTCTATACTTCAACTTGTGTAGTTTAGAATTTTCTTTATCTTTATTATGTGAATTATTATGATTGGAAACTTGTTAGAGATGTTAAGCATGTATAATTAATCAATGAGCTTATTAGGTGTAATTAAGCTTATTAGATTAATTAATAATTAAAGTTGTCATTCTAGAGTTAATTAGCCATTCATAATTAACCTAGAATTGTTATTGACTAATTTCATGATGGTGAGACTTGATTGGTGTGGTAATTGGATGATTAAAGTGTTGAATTTTTATCAATTTAATGTAAATTATACAATTTGAGTAATTTGTGAAATTAGGGTTCTTAACCCATTCAAATTTTGGGGCTTTTCATATATATGATATAATTTGATGTATATTTGACGTATGTCAAATTTGGGATTGATTGGATTTGATCTTGATGTGTTTTGAACAAATTGGGCCAAATAATTAATAAAAAATCTGGGCGGTTTTCGTAATTCTAGAAAATTTGGGCAATTTCGGAAATCTGGAAAAATTTCTGGTTTATGTTGCAAATTGTATAAATTATTTTGGGATTGATTTGGAATCAATTAAATATGTATTTTACAATTTAATGACCAAAATGATTAATTTACAAAGTTCAGGGGTCTCATAGCAATTAATGATAAATCTGATTTTTCAGATAAAAATTCAGTTTTTATTTATTGAGTAATTAGAATAAATTGGTTTATTTTAATTACCCAAGAAAATTATTTATCGGAAATTGTTTCGGAGTGAAAATACACGAAAACGGTGAAAAACGGCGTTACCGGGTAACGGCTGCCCAAACAGTGAACTGGGCACTGTTCGGGCAGCCACGAACTGTCCAAATGTTTTTAGGGCTGACCTGGGCAGTCCCAATGAGCTTTGGTCGGTCGGTTCAGCCGGAAACGCGTTTTATTCTATTTTACGGAAAAAATTTTCGTAAAAGTTTCGCTGTGTTTCTATATTATTTATGTCATTATATGATATCGAATAAATATGTTTAGGTGAAATATGAATGAATTATTAATATTTGATATTGAATAATTTATTCGTAAGTTTAAAAATTTTAAACTACGATTTCGCCCAAACAGCACTTCTTCCGCTGCGCCTCCTTGATTTGATCCATACAAAAATGGTATCAGAGCGAGTCTGATCCTAAACACCCTGATATGATAGCCCTTTAAAATTCAATGTTTAATTTAATCATTACTTAATACATGCATATGTTTATTTAATTTGATTAAATAAAGTAAAAGCATCTTTTGTTGGAAAATCCCCGTTTAAATAAGGTTTTAAGAAATTGACTGGTATTAAGAATACTTGTTTCTTCGTCCGCCTTGTCAATACGGATGTAAATGTTTTCAGATGCTATGGCTGTAACGTGCCAAAGCTGTGCAGTTATGGTTGAAGGTAGTTCATTTGCGCTAGTAGAACTTATATGATAAGAGACAAATTCAAGTGAAAATGGAAATCCTGAACGTGCCAAAGCTGACAGGACTACATCGGTAACTTGAGTTTGTCATTGACAAGTTTAACCTTGATACGCCTCCTTGTGAACATGTCAAAGTTGTCATAACAAGAAACGATCATGATCGAACCCATGAGTCATAGTGAGTGTGATTGACAATGAGTTGTCTACCTAATGAATATACGTAGACGAGAACGTGCCAAAGCTGTGAGTCGAAATATATTCATGGGGTCCACTTCCCATTATGGAATTCAATTTAATTATTGAATTCTCATTTTGTTGGGGATTACGGTATTATGGAAAGTAGTGGGAGGCACTGCTAGGTTAAAAATCCTTAACTTATGCGGTGTGTAATATTATGTAAATTGCCGCTCATATTGCTCCTTATTCTATTATTTTATAGAATTAAACTTTTATCCACTGCATGCATATTATATATGTTTTCTGACTTCAATTATGGTTGCAGATTTCTAGAATAGGTTCTAGATTAGAATAGATATCCTTCTAGACAGAATAGTTTCTTATGCAGTAAAGATTGACATGAAATGGTTCATGTCTCAAGATTCTTCACTGGCATTAAGAAAACCTCATTAGGTATTTGTTTATCTACTAATGATGTTTCTTGGCTTTAGTGACATTCAGAGGTCACGTGTCAGACACTATTTGTTTTTCGATTATTTACAAATGTTATAAATAATTGAAAGTAAATAATAAAGCTAAAGAAAGAATATGCGTATAGTTGTGTCTAGAAAATATTGATTTTCAGACTACGACAATTGTAGATATTGGTTATAGATCTCACGTCTAGTTATTTAAAATACTGTTGAATGATTGTTTCGATATTTGATATCAGAACTTGCGACTATTTGATAGTTACTTATTCTTTGTAAACAGTTGTTACATATTTTAAAATTACTAGTTGTGTCATTGACTAATAGATAAACATTAAGAAAAATATTCAGTAGGTAAATAACTTATAACATTATTTTATGATATTTTATTACTTAAGTATTGGATGCTTATTCCATATGGTAAATGATGGTCTGATATGAGATCACACCACATATCCTTATCCATTTAACAAATATTATATTTGGGAAGGTGACTAAATCTCATTTAACCAATGACTGTCATTAGAACAGAAAATTTATTAAATTAATACATTGGATGTATGTAATTTAATGAATTGTAAATTGCTTAAGGTAGTTTTCTTTACTTCGTAACTTAGTCAATGAACTGTCATGACTTAGTTACGTGTTTCTGCTAAACACGGATATAATATTTTGACTGGTTCAAAGATATTCGATCAAAAGTTTTGAAAATTGTATCTTTAAAATTCATCGTGAGTCTTTGAATTGTTCAAAGATGTTTGATACGATCAAACATATGAATTTATGGTAATTAGTTCTAAGGTTATTCGAAGAATATAATTCTTACATCAATATTATTCTTCCACGATTCCATATTGATGGAATTGATTAATGGAAGAAATCGAATCTTATGCGATTTGGTTCGTTTGATATTGAGTGTTACCAAATTAGTTTCAATACTCTTGGGGATATGCTCCAGAAACATTTGTTCATCCATTTAATTAAGGTTCCATTAGTTTCTACAGTTACGTATATGATATGTAAAGCATAAAATTCGAATATTGAAATGTTTGAGATTTGAATCTATCTTTTATACAATTGTGACATGATCCAGGCCGACAACAAAGCAAAAGACCCATTACAAGTACCAGAAGGGCCAATTACGAGGCAGAGGACCAAAAGACTCAGAGAAGCAATGGTGGGATTAGTTCAGAGTTTTATGGCCGATTGCAACAAACAAATAGAGATGCATGTGGGCTTCAATAGAGAGGGCCCAAAGCCACTTCACTTGGCCCAAATCAGTTTTGAATGAAGCTTCACAGGCCTTTTAAGACTTGAAGACTTTGGTATTTTTGTAATTTAGCCTTTAGGGGCATTGTTGTCTTTATGCCTTTAGTGTTTCTCTTTGTAACACTATTTAAGCTTTCTTTCTTTTTCATTTTGAAAACAATCAACAAATTTGAGAGAATATTACAGCTTTATGCTTTTTGGCTATGGCCAAATTCTTGTAAGGGAGGGATTCCCATTTTCAAGTTAAAATCGACTTATCCAAGTTTGGCAAACTTAGTGGCGTCTCCATTGCTAGCAAAACACTACAATGAATCATCTTAAAGGTTCTCAAGGGCAAGTTCTTTGTGGGTCTTCTTTGTGGCCTTGGAAGGATTTTGTTCCTACAAAATCATATTCGCGGTTCTTGGAGTTCTGTCTGTTGTTTGGGGTTTGCTTGGATTTCGAATCCAAGTGGGTTTCTTGTCATTTGGTATCTAGAGCTCAGGGTTCCAAGGTCTGATTTTCCTATCCTTACTTTTTGTTTGATTCTGTTTTTATTTTCGTTCTTTGTTATTTTCGTTTCAGTTCTTGTTGGATCTTGTTTCTGTTTTCGTTTTGTTTATTTCAGGATATGGTTTTGTTGTGTTCTGCATATCAGTTCATCTTTTATCATGTTCCAGTTCTGGTTTTGTTGTTCTTCTTCATATCAGTCCGTAATCTTTGTTTATTTCTGGATCTGGGTTTTGTTGTGTTCTTCATATAGTTCGTCATATACATTATGTTCTTTACATATGTTGAAGAAATAAGCATGTTCTTTGGCGGCTGTGTGATTTGTTTCTAAAACCCTAGTGAAGTGTGAAAAAAAAAATAAGAAAAAGAAAATAAACCATCAGATTCAGACTCTGAATTCAGACCCTGAAACTTCACCTCTGAAACTTAGCCTCTGAATTCAGACCCTGAAATCAGACTCTAAAATCAGACCCTGAAACTTAGCCTCTGAAATTAGACCCTGAAACTTAGCCTCTGAATTAAGACCCTGAAATCAGTCTCTGAAATCAAACCCTGAAACTTAGCCTCTGAATCAGACCCTGAAACTTAGCCTCTGAATTCTGACCCTGAAATCAGACCCTGACCAGTAGCCTCTAAAACCAGCCTCTGAAATCAAAACCTAAATCAGCCTCTAAAATCAGAACCATAATATCAGCATCTGACGTTATAAAAAAAAAAGGACTTGAGTGATAGTGATCACTTGAGCAAAAAAAAAAGTAAAAAAGTGAAATTTTTTTGTTGAATTTAGTTTGTTCCATATTATTATTTAGGTGCCCGTGGAGTGTATTCCATCAAAATTTCTATATATGTGCCAAATTTTCTCCCGAAATTGCAAACGATCGTGAATTTGCATGCTTATTTTTTTTCATTGTGCTAATTGTTTACTTCTTTATTCTAATTACTCTAGCTTAAGTATTATTGATTGACTCTTCGTCATTGTTATTCCTGTTCGCATTTTGTTTCCGCCTGCCCTATATATATATTATTGGGTCCGTTGTGTTTCATGCTAGCTTGAGGACTACACTTGGTTTTGTATTCTTGGATTGAGTGTGATTCACATTTTAATTGAGGAAGAACTCAAGAGTGGTAAAAGGCAGTGATTGTGAGCACAGTATCGGGTAAAAAGCCAATAGAGTGCAAACACGAGTGGAGTGATATCATTCGAGTGTAAACACGTGAGATTGTGAGGATTTACATATTTGTTTTACTTTCTTGTTATTTCTAATCTGTTTGTTTAATGTTGAGATAGCAGGTCTAACCACTGATGAAAATCTTGAGGCTTTGGATAGGAAATTTACAGATATGATGGAGAACATGAATACTGCTTTGGAGAGATTGTCCAAGAGTGTAGAGAGTATTCAAACTGGTAGCGGTCCTAGAGCACCACCACCCCAGCATATACCACCACCTCAGAATGTACCACCACCTCATAATGCGCCACCTCACTGTGTACTACCACAGTATGTACCGCCAGATGAAGAGGAAGCTGAAAATGAGTTTGATGATTCTGATGGTCTTGATGATGTTGAGGAGAGATTTCAGCCTGGGCATGATATGAGGCCTAATAGGAGGTTTGATAGGAGGAATGATATGAGGGATAAACGGTTTGATGATAGAGGTGCATTGATGTCAGAAGAGGGGATTATGATAGATGGGATATGGTAGACGAGGAGATGTAGATGGTGATCTAGGTAGCATCAAGATCAAGATACCAACATTCCACGGTAAGAATGATCCTGAAGCTTATTTAGAATGGGAAAAGAAAATAGAATTGATTTTCAACTGTCATCACTACTCAGACGAGAAGAAGATCAATCTAGCAGCAATTGAGTTTACCAATTATACTATGATTTGGTGGGATCGGCTTGTCTCTACTCGGAGGAGAAATTATGAGAGACAAGTTCAGACATGGGCAGAACTTAGAGGTCTCATGAGAAAGAGATTTATACCCGGCCATTACTATAGGGAATTGTATCAGAAACTACAACATCTGTATCGGGGGACCAAGAGTGTTGAGGACTATTACACCGAGATGGAAAAGCTACTATGGCACGGTTTCTAGGGGGCTTGAATAGAGAGATTGCAAACATGGTGGAGTTGCATCACTATGTTGATTTGGAGGATATGCTTCACATCACTATCAAGGTATAAAGGCAATTCAAGAAAAGGTCAACATCCAGATTAGGTACTCAGGCTACTTCTGCATGGAAGGGAAAATGGGTTCCGAATGAGAAGCGAGGTGGAGGCTTTGACAAGCCTAGAGGCGAGTTCAGTGGAGGCTTTAATAAGCCTAGGGCCGAACCTAGTGCCAAGGGTAAAGAGGCTGCAGAACCGAGCAAAACTAGACCAAAACCTGAGGGTGCAGCTACTAGAACTAAGGATGTAAAGTGTTTCAAATGTTGGGCATGGGACACTATGCACAATGTCCCAATATGCGTACCTTAGTGATTGATAAAAAGAGTGGAGAGGTGTACTCTACCGATAGTGAGGTTGAGGAGGAGATGCCAGAGTTGGAGGATGCTAGTGACCATGAGGGAGCTGCATACCCGCTGAATAACTTATCCTTAGTTGTCAAGCGTGCTTTGAGTGCACATGTTGTAGAGGATGAGAGTGTGCAGCAGAGGGAGAACATATTCCATACTAGGTGCCATGTGAATGGCTTAGTGTAGTATGATCTTAGATGGGGCAGTTGTACTAATGTTGCTAGCACAGCTTTGATTGAGCGATTGGGGTTGAGTTGCTTGAGACACCTGAAGCCTTACAAGTTGCAGTGGTTAAATGATTGTGGGGAAATAAGTGTGACAAAGCAGGTATTGTTGACCATTGGGCCATACACAGATGATGTCCTATGTGATGTGATACCGATGCATGCAGGACATATTCTTTTGGGCAGACCGTGGCAGTTTGATAAGAAGGTTATTCATGATGGGTTCAAGAACAAGTACTCTTTTCAGCATAAGGGAAAACCCATTACATTATACCCACTTACACCTGCACAAGTCCATGAAGATCAGGTTAAGTTGCAACTTGAGCGTGACAAAGAGAGAGCGAAGGGAAACACCACCTTAGGTGAGACTAGTGAGAGTGATGTATCTAGTGAGAAAAATATGGCCAAGGCCGTGGGAGTTCCCAATGGGAATGTGAGTGCACGTGAGGGGGAAACAAAAGGGAGAGTTAAAAAGAGTTTCTACATGGGTGAGGGTGAAGCGAGGAAAGCGTTCAAAACTAGCAAGCTCATGCTATTGTTAGTCTATAAGGAGTCTCATATTTATTTTACTAACACTGACCCTTTGCTTCCTATGTCTATTTTATCTCTTTTGCAGGAGTATAGTGACATACTGACAGAGGACATACCTAGTGGGCTTCCACCCATTAGAGGTATTGAGCACCAGATAGACTTCATACCTGGGGCACCTAATAGATCGGCTTATAGGAGCAATCCCGATGAGACAAAGGAGCTACAATGGCAAGTACGGGAGTTGATGGACAAGGGATATGTAAGGGAAATCATGAGTCTTTGTGCAGTACCAGTGCTTCTAGTTCCTAAAAAAGATAGGATGTGGCGTATGTGCGTTGATTGTCGAGCTATCAACAATATTACGGTAATGTATCGTCACCCCATTCCTAGACTAGATGACATGTTGGATGAATTGCATGGTTCCAAAATTTTTAGTAAGATTGATTTAAAGAGTGGATACCATCAAATTCGCATGAGAGAGGGAGATGAGTGGAAAACTGCATTTAAGACTAAGTATGGCTTGTATGAATGGTTAGTTATGCCATTTGGTCTTTCAAATGCACTTAGCACATTTATGAGATTGATGAATCATGTTATGCGTGCATTTTTAGGTAAGTTTGTTGTGGTTTATTTTGATGGCATCTTAGTTTATAGTAAAACAGTAGATGAGCATGTTATGCATTTGAAGCATGTTCTTGATGTGTTAAGGTAGGAAAAACTGTATGCTAACTTTGATAAGTGTATTTTTTGTATGGATAGAATTGTTTTCCTTGGATTTGTTGTGAGTGCAGATGGCATCGAGGTAGATTTGGAAAAGGTGAAGGCAATTCAGGATTGGCCAACACCAACAACAGTGACAGAAGTTAGAAGCTTCCATGGATTAGCAAGCTTCTACCGTAGATTTGTTAAAGACTTCAGTAGTATTGCAGCACCACTGACTGAAGTAGTGAAGAAAACTGTTGGCTTCAAATGGGAAGAAGAGTAGGAGCGTGCATTCCAGGATCTTAAAATGAAGTTTTTTTTTTTGGATAAAGTAAGTATTATAACCAAAAGAAAACTATACAAAGAGCAAAGGGGCATACCCCAGGCAACTAGTGAGAAGCTTAATGGAGCAGTTTGAGATACCCCACATATGACAATGAGTTGTATGCACTAGTGAGAGCCCTTGAGACTTGGCAGCATTATTTGTGGCCTCGAGAGTTTGTGATCCACACAGATCATGAATCATTGAAGCATCTGAAGGGCCAAGGTAAGCTGAACAAATGACACGCAAAATGGTTAGAGTTTGTTGAGACATTTCCATATGTAATCCGCTACAAACAAGGTAAGGAAAATATTATTGCCGATGCACTATCGCGAATGTATGTTTTACTTACTTCATTGAGTGCAAGAATGCTTGGGTTTGAATTTATTAAAGAACTTTATGCTAGTGATATTGACTTTAGTACTATCTATATTGCATGTGAAAAGTCTGCTTTTAGTAAATTCTACCAACATGATGGGTTTCTGTTTAGGGAGAATAGATTATGCATTCCATAATGGGGCACTTTGGCATTGCCAAAACCTTAGGGGTATTGAGTGAACATTTTTATTGGCCTAAAATGCGAAGAGATATTGAGCGTTTGTGTGATAAATGCTTAACTTGTAAACATGCTAAATCTAAGGTTATGTCTCATGGGTTGTATACACCATTGCCTATACCTAGTAAGCTATGGGTAGATGTATCGATGGACTTTATCTTGGGTTTACCTAGGACTAAGAAGGGTAGAGATTCCATCTTTGTAGTGGTTGCTAGGTTCAGTAAGATGACACACTTTATAGCATGTCATAAAACTAATGATGTCACTAACATTTTTGACTTGTTCTTTAGAGAAGTAGTACGACTCCATATGATTCCACGAAGTATAGTTTCATATCGTGATGTCAAATTCCTTAGTCACTTTTGGAAAGTTTTATGGGGTAGTTGGGAACTAAACTTTTGTATTCTACTACTTGGCACCCCCAAACTGATGGCCAGACCGAGGTTGTTAATAGGACTTTGACTCAGTTATTGCGTACTATTATCAATAAGAACTTAAAAACCTGGGAGGATTGTTTGCCTTTTGTTAGATTTGCATATAATCGTAGTATTCATTCCTCTACATCTTACTCATCATTTGAAATTGTTTATGGTTTTCAGCCACTAACTCCATTAGATTTGTTACATTTGCCTGTTGATGAGCATGCGGGGCTAGATGGAAAAAGGAAAGCCGATTTGGTGAAGCATATACATGAGAAAGCAAGAGAGGAAATACAACGAAAGAATGAGCAATATGCTTCTCATGCTAATAATGGAAGAAAACGTGTGGTATTTCAGCCCGGAGATTGGGTTTGGGTACACATGCACAATGAGAGATTTCCTGAACAACGTAAATCTAAGCTATAACCAAGATTGGATGGTCCATTTCAAGTCTTGGAATGGATTAATGACAATGCATACAAGCTGGATTTACAAGGTAAGTATAACGTGTCTGCTACATTTAATGTTTCTGACTTAACTCCTTTTGATGCATGTACAGATTCGAGGTCGATTCCTTTTAAAGAGGGAGGGGATGACATGATCCAGGCCGACAACAAAGCAAAAGACCCATTACAAGTACCAGAAGGGCCAATTATGAGGCAAAAGACTCAAAGAAGCAATGGCGGGATTAGTTCAGAGTTTTATGGTTGATTGCAACAAACAAATAGAGACGCTTGTGGGCTTCAATAGAGAGGGCCCAAAGCCACTTCACTTGGCCCAAATCAGTTTTGAATGAAGCTTCACAGCCTTTGAAGACTTGAAGACTTTGGTATTTTTGTAATTTAGCCTTTAGGGGCATTGTTGTCTTTATGCCTTTAGGGTTTCTCTTTGTAACACTATTTAAGCTTTCTTTCTTTTTCATTTTGAAAACAATCAACGAATTTGAGAGAATATTACAGCTTTATGCTTTTTGGCTATGGCCAAATTCTTGTAAGGGAGGGATCTTTTCAAGTTAAAATCGACTTATCTAAGTTTGGCAAACTTAGTGGCGTCTCCATTGCTAGCAAAACACTACAAGGAATCATCTTAAAGGTTCTCAAGGGCAAGTTCTTTGTGGGTCTTCTTTGTGGCCTTGGAAGGGTTTTGTTCCTACAAAATCAAATTCGCAGTTCTTGGGGTTCTGTCTGTTGCTTGGGGTTTGATTGGATTTCGAATCCAAGTGGGTTTCTTGTCAAATTGTTATATAATTGATATTACTTGCGCCTCAGAGGTATGAGTAGAAGTTTATCATTTATTTTATTTAATAGAATATTGTATTCTATTTGATAGAATATCTTTTCTACGATCTCGAGTAATAAAATTATTTATTACTTAGTGTGTAACATTGGATGTTGACCATTGTAGAAAAGACTTGACTTATTAAAGTCAAATACGGTGATAAACTATAAATGGAACTAAATCATTAATAAGATGAAAATACCCTTTATTACTTCCATATAAGTGTAATAGGATAACAAAATCATTTGCAAAGTATTTGATACTTAATGGTTCTGTTATTTTCTTATTGAAGAAAATTATCGTATAACTTATAGTGGAGCGATATTTGATATCGAATCAGGAAATTAGCATTAAACCATAGATCTAAGATTGTTCATAGCTTACTACGATCAAGTTTGGAACTTGATTGAGCTTTTATTATGAATTGTTCATAAAATGTGCAAATGGTTTACGTAGCAAAAGCATAGTGAGCTTAATAATGGTTTGACCTTTATAGTATGACAGTGAGAAAAGTTATACTCAGTAATCTATTATAGATTATGAGGAAACTTGTCTCTAGTCGTACTGATTGAATAATTTAAGATCTATTGGTTAATGATGATATTAAATTGTATATTTTAACTAAAGAATACAAACTGGCGTTTCTGAATGGTTTCTTCAGATAAGAGATCCATTGTGATTTCTTAGTTTGAAGAGTTCATTTAGGAATGGCCCTGGAGTTTGTATTATGCTAAGATTACAATTTAGTATATTAGTTATAGAGCTTATTGTAGACTCGGATGAGCTTTCTGGAAATTTTGTGTTCTTTAATTTTGATATATGTCAGATTGTCTGATTTTATCAAAGCATAGAGAATACATATGAGATATCTTTCTGGTATTTTACATCATAACGACATTATCATTAATAAGGTAATAATAAGATGTTAATGAGGTAAAAGATTTACCTGAATCTTTTTTCTCAGTGAAAACAGTGGGAGTGGTGTCTCCAGTATATTCGATATAAAGTTTTGTATAAGATATAAAACTAAGAGGCTTGTGAGATACTCCTATTAATCGTACATTAGATATGATATAATAAAGGACGCAACAAGACTATCTGTATGACAGTTAGTATAAGTGTTTGACAGTTAGTGTGTGAATTTTGTATAGTATTCATCTTTCGTAAATGATGATTCTTTTTTCGAAAGAGATGTTGACTAGAATGTCTAATCAATCTTATGCATCATAGGATGATGGCATAATGAATACTATATTGAGTACGGTAAGAGATATCAATTTAATTGTAATTGTTATGAGTTATTTTGATATCTTCTAGACCATAAGATGTGTCTTGAAATATGTTCTTTATTATCTTTGAGATATTAAGAACGAATTTCTTATTAATGGAGAATAAATCTGCAACCATTAGGGTCAGATTAGTTTTGAGTCTAATTATGACGTTAGACAGTCTACGTCATAAAGAGTCAGAAAAGATGCAGTGAGAGTGTCACTGATGATTCTACTGTATGAGTAGAATTAGTTGTAACTTATGAAGTTGCAAAGTGACCTCGTAGATTAGAAGTTTGTTACTAGTGTTGTGTTTGTGGTTGTCTACATAGTATTTTGGATTTGATCCGTAAATACTTAGACAACTTAGTAGCTAAAGCACAATGTTGATATGGCATCTGAGTCATATCAATGTAGAACTTTGTTTCTACAAAAATATGAATGATGCTTGCTAAGGAAAATGATTGTGTTTGTTGGACAAACTCAATATGTCATAGCGGGCATACTTGTTGTTACCTACCTCTTGAGCGCTAGCTGAGTTCTTTAGGGACATGAGTATGTGATACACATTGGGATGTATGTGTATATGATACCATGGAATGGCACTAGAGCAAGTGGGAGAAATTGTTAGGGTTGGTGCTCTGAGCGCCAATCCGGATCGTATTTATGTTCGATTCATGAATACGAGCAATACATTTTTCCATAATATTACTAATTTAAATGGTAGCACCTCTTGTCTTTTATATACATATTCGATCTAATTTCGATTAGATTGATTAGATTGAAACTAATTCTGGTTTAGTGATATGTATATATATTAGACAAAGACCCCATGATTTACAACGTAGTGCACAGTTGCAACATAGTTTGTAATTGACAATGGGAAGTGTCACTATAAGTTGTATATCCTCAAATTAAGTTCATGGTCAAGATTTACTGACACGGGTCGGTTAGTAAAATCCACTGAGACCAGTACATGTCGTATATCGGACTCGGTCTGATGGTTTATCCGAATGAACCATGAGTCTTGGGAGACTCGTATAGACGTGTAGGTGTTTATTTGATAAACACTGAACGACTCACCGAAGATTTCCTAATAGATGGTACACCAACATCAATATCAATCTTCTCGGGTTGAGTAGCATAGTGATTCTTACATACATGAGTGTGTATCAAGAAAGGATCCGTCAATTTTGTGTACAGAGCATATGTAGTCCATATGTGATTAGCAATCTGTTAAATCTATGGCCATAGTATACTTCAGAAGTAAGTTTCAAATGTTTTTTTAGAGATTGCTAATAGATACGTCGACAAGATTATTCCTATAGAGATTTGACGTTTATATATATATCTCTAGGATAATTCGGATACCTGTGATGGAGGGATTATACGTATGCAGTGACCTCGACCTGTATGATTCAGCGAGTTTATCCGTGGTCGCCATAATTTATGGGTAGGTGAATTATAGACACGGAATTAGATTTCGTGACGGATATGTCTGAATCTAGAGAGTCTCACTAATGAAATATATCGTAGAGCACTAGGGCAACTGTTATGAATAATATTGATTATTTATAACTCGTTTAATGGTTAACGAAAGATACATGCGATCGGGACCTAATGGTCATTTCCGAATTAATGTGTATTTGTATTTAATATTTGATATTATTAAACACACATTAATTAAATATCAAATTATGATATTTGATATATATTATTAATATATGTATTTGAGATATTTAATGTAAATATAATACATATATTTAAGATAGTTTTATTTTTTATTTAATTATTTAATTGTTAAATAATTAAATTAATTAATAAAATAAATATCTTAAGTAATGATTTAACTTTTAAATGGCATGGAATTAGTGGTAACACTTGTTTCATTATTTTAATTGTTAGGAAATGACAAGTTCTCATTGGTTCACTTGTTATTTGCTTTTGAAGTGATTGTTACAAAGTGTAACAAGTAACAATGACCAATTAAAATGAAACAAAAAATTGCATGGCTTATTATTCTTCTTGTAACTCTCGGCAATGACAAGAAAATGGGTATAAATATTTTTTGTTTCATTTTTCAAAAGATATACAAGGTTTCTAAAATATTTACTGAGGAAAGATTGGGAGAAAATTGAAGAACCTAAAGGAAAAGCTTCTAACTTGGAGTTTTAGTAAGTTATTTCCAATTTTCTTCAATTAAGAAATTATTTCTTCATTTTTATACTTCAACTTGTGTAGTTTAGAATTTTCTCTAATATTTAATTATGTGAATTATTGTGATTGGAAACTTGTTGGAGATGTTAAGCATGTATAATTAATCAATGAGCTTATTAGGTGTAATTAAGCTTATTAAATTAATTAATAATTAAAGTTACCATTCTAGAGTTAATTAGCCATTCATAATTAACCTAGAATTGTTCTTGATTAATTTCATGATGGTGAGACTTGATTGGTGTGGTAATTGGATGATTAAAGTTCAGGCATATCTGTCACAAAATCTAATTTTCTATCCCTAATTTACCCACCCGTAAATTATAACGACCACAGATAAACTCGCTGAACTAATTTATCCATGATTAAGTGTTAATATTTGACTTTTACATTAATGAAAATGGTTATCAAATTGATTTTTGCTTCGTTAATGAGTTAAATAAAGCAAAATATCTATTTTATTCTATAGCCAAAATTCGGCCACATTGACCTAAGTATATAAGGTTTTGTTTTTTTAGTTGCTTCACACTTGTTGAAGCCACCAAAAACATAAACAAAATAAGTTAGAGAGAAAAGAGAATAAACAAGAAGAAAATCAAAGGTTGCTTAGATTTAAGTAAGTTTCTCCAACTTCCTATTAGAGGGAAACTTGTTCCTTTTGTTCTTGGCTACAACATGTGTAGTTCTTAAGTTTTTCTACTCTTTCTTATTTGTATTATGATAGTTGGAAGCATGAATGAAAGATGTATGTATGTATGATTAACAAAGTATGCTTATAAATGGTGTATAAGCACACTTTTGATCATTTGATGATCTTGTTGCCATTCTAGAGTTTTCAGGCCACTCATTGATGACCTAGAATTGTTCTTGAGTTGCTTCAAAGTGGTGAGACTTGTTTGGTGTTGTAGAGATTAAATTAAAGTGTTGAATTTGGTTAATTTTGTTAATTGGACTAATTTGAGAAATTAGGGTTCTTAACCTAAACCAAAATTAAGACTTTTCACATATGTGTTGTATAATGATGTATATATGATGTACATTTAATTTGGTGTTGATTAGATATAATCTAATGTTGTTTTAAAACAATTTGGACCAAAATACAAAATCTGGAAAATATTGGGCACATTCGACAATTTGAAGAAAATTGAGATTTTGTATTGTGAGTTGTATTTTGATGTATATGATATGTATAAATCATTTTGGTAGTGATTTGAAATCACTTAAATTAATATTTAACAGATTAGAACTAAAATGATCAAAATGCAAAGTATTGGGGTCTCACAGTAATTAGTGATAAAAATCTGATTTTTGGATAAGAATTTAGTTTTTATTTATTGAGTAATTAGAATAAATTAGTTTATTTTAATTTCCCATGAAAATAATTACCATAAATTATTTCGGAATGATAATACGTGAAAACGGCGTTACCGGGTAACGACTGCCCAAACAATGAGTTGGTCACTGTTCGGGCAGCCCACGAACTGTCCAAATATATTTGGGGCTGACTTGGACAGCCCCCATGTTCATTGGTCGGTCGGTTCGGTCGGAAACGTGTTTTATGCTATTTTACGGAAAAATATTTTCGTAATTATTTCACGGTGTTTCTATATTATTTATGTCGTTATTTGATATCGAATAAATATATTTAGGTGAAATATGAATGAATTATTAATATTGGATATTGAATAATTTATTCGTAAGTTTAAATATTTTAAACTACGAGTTTGCCCGAACCGCGCTTCTTCCGCTGCGCTGCCCTGATAAATCCCCAACAAAATAGTATTAGAGCGAGTCTGATTCTGAACCCATGATATAATTAGCCCTTTAAATTGATATTTAATCTAATATTTACTTTTTTACATGCATGTATTTATCTAAATTGATTAAATAAAGTGAATTACATCTTTTAGGAAAATCGCCGTTAAATAAGGTTTTAAAGTGACTAGTATTAGGAATACTTATTTCTTTGTCCGCCTTGTCAATACAGATGTGAATATTTTCATGATGCTATAGCTGTATCGTGCCAAAGCTGTGCAGTTATGGTTGAAGGTAGTTCATTTGCAAACACGGTAGAACTTATATGATAAGAGACAAATTCAAGTGAAAGTGGAAATCCTGAACGTGCCAAAGCTGTCATGACTACATTGGTAGCTTGAGTTTGTCATTGACAAGTGAAACATTGATACGCCTCATGTGAACGTACAAAGCTGTCACAATGAGAAACGGTCAGGACAAAATCAAGAGTCACAACGAGTGTGATTGACAATGAGTTGTCTACCCGTGAATATACGTAGGCGAGAACGTCCCAAAGCTGTGAGTCAAAATATATTCACGGGGTCCACTTCCTATTATGGAATTCAATTTAATTATTGAATTCTCATTTTTCATTGGGGATTACGGTATTACGTAAAGTAGTGGGAGGCACTGCTAGGTTAAAAATCCATAACTAATGCAATGTGTAATATTATGAAAATTATCTCTTGTGTTTTTCCTTATTCTATTATTTAGATAGAATTAAACTTTTATCCATTGCATGCATATTATATATATATATATATATATATTATATATATATATATATATATATTTTTTTTTTTTTTTTTTGACTTCACTTATGATTGCAGACATCTAAAATAGCTTCTAGATTAGAATAGACTATGATATAATCATTCTAGAGAGAATAGTTTCTTTTTTTTGGATAAGGTAAGTATTATTCTTCACTGGCATTAAGAAAACCCCATTAGGTATTTATTTATCTGATAATGACGTTTCTTGGCTTTAGTCTCATATAGAGATCACGTGTCCGACACTATTTACTTTTCAATTATTTGCAATTGTTATAAATAGTTGAAGGTAAAATAATAAAGTTAAAGAAAGGAGATGCATATAGTTGTATGTAGAAAATATTGATTCTCACAACACGACAATTGTAGGTATTGGATACCAGATCTCCCGTCTAGTTATTTAAAATATTGTTTTGATATTTGATATCAGAACTTGTGACTATTTGATAATTACTTGTTCTTTATAAATAATTGTTACATTTTTTTAATAGGACTAGTATTTTCATTGACGTATAGATAAACATTAAGAAAATATTCGGTTAAGTAAATAACTTAGAATAATGTTTTATGAGATTTTATCACTTAAGTATATGCTTATTACATATGGTAAAGGATGGTCTGATACGAGATCACACCACATATCCTTATCCATTTAATGAATATTGTATTCAGGAAGGTGATTAAATCTCATTTAACCAATGATTGTCATTAGACCAAAAAATTTATTAAACTGATACATTGGATGTATGCACTTTAATGAGTTGTAAATTGCTTAAGGTAGTTTTCTTTACTTCATAACTTAGTCAATGAATTTTCGTGACTTAGTTACATTTTCTGATGAAACTCTGATAGAATATTTTACTGGTTCAAAGATATTAGATTTGAAGTTTTGAAAACTGGATCTTTAAAATTCATCGTGAGTCTTTGAATTATTCAAAGATGTTTGATATGATCAAACATATGAATTTATGACAATTAGTTCTAAGGTTATTGAATGAATATGATTCTTACTCAATATTATTCTTCTACGATTCCATCGTAATGGAATTGGTTAGTGGGAGAAATCGAATCTTATATGATTTGATTCGCTTGATATTGAGTGTTACCGAATTAATTTCAATACTCTTGGGGATATGCTCCAGAAACACTTATTCATCCATTTAATTAAGGTTCCATTAGTTTCTACAGTTGTGTATATGATATGTACAAGTACAAAATTCGAATCTTGAAGTGTTTAAGATTTTAATCTTTCTTTTGTATAATAGATATATAATTGAAAGTACTTGCGCTTCGGAGGTACAAGTAAAAGTTTATCATTTATTCTATTTAATAGAATATTGTATTCTATTTCATGGAATATCATTTCTACGATCCCGAGTAATGAAATTATTTTATTACTTAGCGTGTAACATCAGATGTTGACGATTGTAGAAAAGACTTGACTTATTGAAGTCAATTGTGAGAGTGATAAACTATAAATGGAACTACATAATTAATAAGATGAAATGACCCTTAGACATCTTCCATATAAGTCCAATAGGATGTCAAAATCATTTGCAAAGTATTTGATACTTAATGATTCTGTTGTTTTCTTATCGCAAAAAATTATCCTATAACTTATAGTGGGAGCGATATTTGATATCGATTCCGGAAGTTAGTATTAAACCATAGATCTAAGATTGTTCATAGCTTACTACGATCAAGTTTTGAACTTGATTAAGCTTTCGTTATGAATCGTTCATAAAGTGTTCAAATGGTTTGCACAGCACAAGCAAAGTGAGCTTATTAAAGGTTTGACCTTTATAGTATGAAAAAGAGAAAAGTTATACTCAATAATCTATCGTAGATTCCAAGGAAACTTGTCTCTAGTCGCACTAATTGAATAATTAAAGATCTCTTGGTTAATGTTGATATTAAACTGTGTATTTTAGCTAGAAATACAAAGTGGCGTTTCTGAATGGTTTATTCATATAAGAGATCCATTGTGATTTCTTTGAAGAGTTCGTTTTGGAATGGCCCTGGAGTTTGTATTATGCTAAGATTACAATTTGGTATATTAGCTTATAGAGCCTATTGTAGACTCGGATGAGCTTTCTGGAAATTTGTGTTTTCTAATTTTGATATCAGTCAAATTGTCTGATTTTATCAAAGCATAGAGAAAACATATGAGATAGAAAGTAAGTGGGAGCCTACAAATTTCTTCGGGTGTTTTACATCATAATGGCATTATCATTATTAAGGTAATAATGAGATGTTTATGAGGTAAAAGGTTTACCTGAGTCTTATTTTCTCCGTGAAATCAGTGGGATCGGTCTCTATTATATTCGATATAAAGTTTTATATATGATATAAAACTAAGAGACTTGAGAGATGCTCCCATTAGTCGTACATTAGATATGATCTAAAAAAGGAAACAGCAAGACTATCTATGTGACAGTTAGTATAACTGTTTGACAGTTAATGTGTCTATAGTATATAATATTCATCTTTGGTAAAGGATGATTCCTTTGTCGAAAGAGAAATTGATTAGAATGTCTAGTCAATCTTATGCATCATACGATGATAGCATAATGAATATTATATTAAGTACGATTAGAGATATCAATTTAATCGTAATTGTTACGAGTTATTTTGATATGCTGTAGACTATAGGATGGGTCATGAAACATGTCCTTATTATCTTTGAGATATTAAGAACGAGTTTCTTGTTTATGGAGAATAAAGTTCGCAAATATTAAGGTCATATTAGTTTTGAGTCTAATTATGACGTTAGACTATTTACGTCATAAAGAGTCAGATACGATGCAGTGGGAGTGTCACAGATGATTCTACTGTGAGAGTGGAATTAGTTGCAGCTTATGAAGTATTGACTTAAGAAGTTGCATAGTGACCTTATAGATTAGAAGTTTGATATTAGTGTTGTGTTTGCGGTTGTCTGCATAGTATTTTGGATTTGATCCGTAAATACTTGGACAACTTAGTAGCTAAAGCACAATGTTGATGTGGCATCTAAGTCATATTGATGTAGAACTTAGTTTCTACAGAATATGAATGATGCTGGCTAAGGGAAATAGTTTTGTTTGTTGGACAAACTCAATATGTTATAGCGGACCTACTCGTTGTTGCCTACCTCTTGAATGCTAGGTGAGTTCTTGAGGGCTATGCGTATGTGATACACATTAAGATGTGCATATGATATTATGGATTGACATAAGAGCAAGTGGGAGAAATTGTTAGGGGTGATGTTCGGAGTGCCAATCCGGATCGTATTTATGTCCGATTCATGAATATGAGCAATATTTTTTTTCCATAATATTACTTATTTATGGTTGCACCTATTGTATTTTATTATATATATTCGATCTAATTCATTAGATTGAAACTAAATCATTTTAGTGATATCTATATTAAATAAAGACCAGATAATATATAATATAGTGCATAATTATAACGTATCTTGTACCTGATATTAGGAAGTGTCACTATTATATATATATTAGCAAATAAAATTCTTGGTCAAAATTTACTAACACGGGCCAGTTAGTAAAAATCTGCTGAGACCAGTACATATCGTATATCGTGACTTGGTCCGGTGGTTATCCAAATGAACCATGAGTCTCGGGAGACTCATATAGATGTGTAGGTATTTATTTGATAAACACCGAATGACTCACCGAAGATTCCCTAACAGATGGTACACCAACATTAATAGGAATCTTCTCGGGTTGAGTAGCATAGAATCTTTGATTTGAGATACCACTGTGGATATATGAGTCATCCTCCACACTTTGATGGCAGCTACGGCACCGATCTATTTAGATCAGACCTCCGCTTGTTCGTTGAGTGTTGACTCATGCTCATGATATCCTGTGAGTATCAAGATAGAATCCGTCAGTTTTGTGTACAGAGCATAGGTATTCAATATGGGATTAGCAATCCGTTAAATCCATGGATCTGTGGTAACTGTGACTGTAGAAGTGAGTTCTAAGTGTTAATATAAGATTGCTAATAGAAATATCGATGAGATTATACCTATAAAGATTCGACGTTAATATCTACATCTCTGGAATAATCTGAATACTTATTACGGAGGGATTATACGTATGCGATGACCTCGACTTATATAGTTAAGGGAGTTTATCCTCGGTCGTCATAATTTACGGGTAGGTAAATTATGGACACGAAATTGGATTTTATGACAGATATACCTGAACTTAGAGAGTCTCACTAATGAAATATACTTCTAGAACACTATGGCAACTTTTATGAATAATACTGATTATTTATAAATCGTTTAACGGTTAAACGAAATATACATACATAGGGGCCTTTTGGTCATTTCCTAATTATTGTGTATTTGTATTTAATACTTGATTTTATTAAATAAACATTAATTAATTGTCAAATTATGATATTTGACATATATCATTAATATATGTATTTAAATTTTTTAAAGTAAATATAATACATATATTTGGATATTTGAATTTAAATAATTATATAATTATTAAATAATTAAAGTAATTAAAAATATAAAATATCTAAGTTGATATTTATTAAAGGAGATGATTAATTGTAAATGTTTGACTTTTACATTAATGAAAATGGTTATCAAATTGTTTTGTGCTTCTTTAATTAGTTAAAAAAAATATAAAATATCTATTTAGGACTAAAATGATCAAAATGCAAAGTATTAGGGTCTCACGGCAATTAGTGATAAAAATCTGATTTTTGGATAAAAATTCAATTTTTATTTATTGAGTAATTAGAATAAATTGGTTTATTTTAATTGCCCAAGAAAATAATTACCGGAAATTATTTCGGAATGAAAATACGAGAAAACAGTAAAAAACGGGGTGTTACCGGGTAACGACTGGCCAAACAACGAGTTGGTCACTGTTCGGGTAGCCCACGAACTGTCCAAATATATTTGGGGCTGACCTGGGCAGCCCCCATGTTCATTGGTCGGTCGATTCGGTCAAAAAACGTGTTTTATGCTATTTTACGGAAAAACGTTTTCGTAAAAGTTTCGCGGTGCTTCTATATTATTTATGTCGTTATTTGATATCGAATAAATATGTTAAGGTGAAATATGAATGAATTATTAATATTTGATATTGAATAATTTATTCGTAAGTTTAAATATTTTAAACTATGATTTCGCCCGAACCGTGCTTTTTCCGCTGCTCCGCCGTGATAAATCCCCAACATACACTTCCTCTATTATTGCTTCTTATGAAGTTTACTCCGCTATTTAGATTTTATTCTTACCTCAGTTCCTTGAACTTCTTTTGTCTCTACTCCCCTGAAAATACATCAACTTTGATTGCTCAGGACATCTCTATTAAAACCTTTGGTTCATGTGTCATTCTCTTACTAGTTCTTTCATCACAATACAATGAGACTCTTTATAAATTTCATATACTATATTCCTGAGAATTGTTCTCTCTAGTTTCTTACTCTTCTAAGTCTTTGCCTCCTTAAAGGTTCTCAATTCAATGATACTTTCAAGATTTAGCTCTATTTTCCGTGTTTTCAAATTATTCTATCTTATATAAAAACATTGACGTCTTATGATTCTTATCTATGTCCCATTGCACTCATTGACTCAGCGATCTAGCCATCTCATAATCCATCTACTCTGTCAAATACGCTTCTTTACTAGTTCTTTTCCTTACTGGGCTCTAAGTAGAGAGGTGTGTATATACATTCCATACGGATCTGTGAACTCGCATTCCTTATTATTTTCATAAGCTTGGTGATGGGCTAGTTAGGTGTTCATAATCTTACTTAGAGTTTGGGGCCACTGAAAGGGAAAATTATTATTCATTCCATTGAAAACTGCTTCGACTATATCATGTTTTAGGATTCCTCAACTTTCATCAACTATCTTGAGGTCTATGCTTTACATTTCCGCCTTCAAGTTTCGTTATCTATGTTACTATATGTATTGAACTCTCTTGTTACTTTCTGCATCCTTCTATATATCTTATTACCCTATCTTTTGGTTATAAACTGAGTTGCTGAGTGGTTTGCTCCCTCTCAGGTTCAAGGTTCGAATCCCACTAGATGCATTTCCTTGGGGCCATGCCCCATGGTGTGAAAAGCCAGCGACTTACCCTGATTTATGTTGGGAAACTTCTGAGGGCACGGGACACAGGTCCGGGGATTAGTCGAGGTGCGCGTAAGCTGGCCCGGACACCCCGGTTACCAAAAAAAAGAGTGGGGCATGAATTTATATCTCAATAGGCGTCATCGGTCTTATTCTGATACTTTGTGTCCTAATCTAGTCTATTACTCATGTAAGGTAGGTATGCGATAGACTCCATCAGGCCGCTTCTTTGACTGATATTGCTAGATGAGGATCTAGATAGATCGGGACCTTATCTATCGGATTCTTAGATTAATGCAATTAGCCATCTCTATTTATGACCTTCACTTATTTCCATACTGACCTGGGTTTGGAAATCTAAGATCTCTATACACTTTTGACATTTCTTGTCTATTGAAACTTCCAAGTCTAATCCTGAGTTATTACTTCTTTTATCTTACTGTCTATTCTTCATTACTCGGGTAATTTGCTACCTATAGAGGTATTCAAGGCTATTGGATATACTTGAAGGAATTTTCGGATGAGAGGATGAGTCTTACTAGGAAGGAAATAATCTTACGAGAAAAGAAGGAATTGTACTTAGGTTTTCCTCTTGCTTACGCTTATTGTATTCTCCTTACTATTATAAGTTCTCACACTTCCTTACTTATTTGTTTCTGTATCTTTATATTTTGTTAACTCTGGTTGCTTGAACATCTACAAACAATTCTTTACTATTCTTATAGCTTTCTTTTTACAATCTTTGCGTAACTATTTATTATTATTATTATTTTTATAACTTTACTATATGTTCTCCCAACTTGTCTTGAACTTCGCCTAATAGGCCAGGATTACTACAAAAAAAATCCTTAACTAGGATACGAATTTTGGGTACTTTTACTAGGAAGAGAATTCAGATAACTTGGGAATTCTTATTGACCTGTCTATGGAGCTTGGGGACGTACTCGAGGATCGGATATTGGAGAGGTAGTGCCTCGCATAATAGTACCTCGGGCATACTACGTATACAAGACCCCAACACTCTACCCACTACAGTCACTGACTCTCTAGACCATGCTCTAATACCATCTTTGTAACATCCCCAATCCGGAGATGCTACCGACAGAGAATAGGTCGTACTATCCACCTGAGCCTCTGACTTTCTGACAATATTAAACTCATTTCATGTATGAACTCATGCACGAGACCATCGCCCAACTCATTAACATAAATGCATAATCCTTTTCAAACTAAGCACTCAAATTCACTACACAACACCACTTAGTAATGCACACTTATAACTTTACATATGTATTCTTTATTAAGCAAACTGTATGATACATGAATTTTCTGACACTGACTGAACTGGACTTTGACTGGACCTGGTGCACCGAACACCCTAGTGACTTCCACCAGTATCCATCCTCCCGAGCTCGTCCTTTGAGTAACCTGCAAAAAAAATAATTTGGGAGTTGGGGGGGTTAGAACGATTGTTGAACGATCTAAGCGAGTGGTTAACCGAAATTGTCACAAAAAAATCATCATTTTCTAAAAACTCTTTTTTTTTTATTTGAGAACATACTTTTTCTGTATAACTTTTCTGAAAAGGCTTTTCTGTGAGTAAACTCTTAGTAAAACTTTTCCTTCTAAACTCTTTTAGAAAACTATAATTTCTGAAAATTACGTCTTTGAAGACCTTTTATTTAGCGTCATTTGATATAGTTTTTCAAATAGAACTTCTTTAAGTGTTGATTGTGAATGAGAATTTTTATTAAAAATTAAAATTACTTTATTGATAAGTTTTTTAAGTTGTATTATGAAAAAATGAAATAATGTTGCTAAATTAAATAAGGATATTATATGACAATTTAACTCATTGTAGGCACTGCATTTTTGCATATAAGTCCCTATGATGAGTCTCATTTGGAGACACTACCTTTTAAGTCGCGGAAATCAGAAAAACGAAACAAAAACGGATGTCGGAAGGGGAAATTCAGAATAAGTGTGTCATCGGATTCAATTCACAATTCACTGTTCACGCTTCGTTCGTGTTGCGTTCGTGAACACGTTCGAACGTCAAGCAGATTGCGGCGTTCGTGCTGCGTTCGAATCGGCGTTCGAACGGTGTCGGTACTTCTGGTTTTGTTGCTAGCCTCACGCCCGAGCCCAATTAGCCACCAAATCCCACTCAAAATAATTAAAACATTTAAAAACATGTCACAAATTAAAATAATTCCCTTCTAAATTAAATAAAACACATCCCAATCTAAATAATTCACATACCTAAATAAGCAAATCAAATATATGATCTTCTTTATTTAAACAAATCATGTCCCCAATTAAATATATTTTTTCCTTGTGTGACACTAACCAAATATATTCCCCCCATAATACTTGATCCATTCCTATTCAAACCTTAGAAACCCTAGCCTTTGCCTATAAAAAGAAGCCTAAACCAACCTTTCACACCCTAGCACATAAATACAAATCACAAGAAATTCTGCAAAGCATTAGCACCCTTACCTACCTAGTTCACACGCCCAAGACAAAAAAAGAAACAAGAAGAAAACAAATAATTTTCTTTCCTACCCTACTCCACCATGATCGAAAATACACCCCCAAACAGCAGCCCAAACACCCAAAAACAGTCCCTTATTTACCGAAAACTAGTAAGCCAATACTGTGGCCAAAATACAGCGGAGACAACAGCAAAACAGAGGAAACGATGACCCAAAACCACGAGGCAACGAACGAGAGCAGTGGACCAGTGAACCGGAGGAGTTACGGAGCATCCACCATTACGACGGCCGTGTAACACACTTTCGAGAGACGACCTAAGAGGTTAGACCTGAGGGCACTTCAATTATTCATTTTTATTCATCTCTTAATTATTTTATTTATTTTCTTCACATGAGAGTCGCTTGTGGATGTGTGTTGTGACCCTTGAATGAATGGGAAATGTGTCGTCTCTTGCGGTATATAGGATGGAAACCCACACGTAAATTCCGTAGCCGACTCCGAATGGACGGTAGTGCGGTCTGTACTTGGGATACAACTCCACGTACCACTTGAGCAAACGGCACATATCTTGTTTCATTTTATCTTGATTGTTTATTATCTGTATTTTATATTTCGCCCTTTACTTTCTGCACGTTATTTGTTTGTGTATTGATGATTTGTAGCGCGCATGGGCTTCGTAGGTTGGTCTAAAGGTTCTCAATTGAGGGGAGAAAAGTCCAAAAGGCTACCTTTATGACAATACTTTGCCGCGCCGAACGAAATGTGTTTGATTGAATGTGAGATATTGACATGATCCAGGCCGACAACAAACCAAAGGACGCATTACAAGTACCAGAAGGGCCAATTACGAGGCAGAGGACAAAAAGACTCAGAGAAGCAATGGCGGGATTAGTTCAGAGTTTTATGGCCGACTGCAACAAACAAATAGAGATGCATGTGGGCTTCGATGGAAAGGGCCCAAAACCATTTCACTTGGCCCAAATCAGTTTAGAATAAAGCTTTTTAGGCTTTTAAAGACTTAAAGACTTGATATTTGTGTATTTTCGTTTTTAGGGGCATGGCATTATGTCTTTATGCCTTTAGGTTTCTTTTTTGTAACAATATTAAGCTTACTTCTTCTTCATTTGAGGGACGAACGAATTTGTAAAACTCAAAAGCTAAAGCTTTGGCTATGGCCGAATTATTGTAAGGGAGGGATTCCCCTTTTCAAGTTTGAATCGACTTATCTAAGTTTTGGCAAACTTAGTGGCGTCTCCATTGCTAGCAAAACACTACAAGGATTCATCTTAAAGGTTCTCAAGGGCAAGTTCTTTGTGGGTCTTCTTTGTGGCCTTGGAAGGTTTTGTTCCTACAAAATCATATTCGCGGTTCTTGGGGTTCTGTCCGTTCTTGTTTGGGGTTTGCTTGGATTTCGAATCCAAGTGGGTTCCTTGTCATTTGGTATCTAGAGCTCAGGGTTCCAAGGTCTGATTTTTCTATCTTTCCTTTTGTTTGATTCTATTTTTCTCTTGTTCTTTGTTATTTTCGTTTCAGTTCTTGTTGGATCTTGTTTTGTTTTTTTGTTTTGTTTATTGGATCTGTTTTTGGTGTGTTTGTTCTTTGTTATTTTCGTTTCAGTCCTTGTTGGTTCTTGATTCTGTTTTTGTTTTGTTTATTTCTGGATCTGTTATTGGTGTGTTCTGCATATCAGTTCATTCCAGTTGCATATCAGTTCATCTTCATCACTTTTCCAGTTCTGGGCTTCTGTTCTGTTCTTCATATCAGTTCGTCTTAGTCATTTTGTTCTTTAGCATATGTTTAAGAAATAAGCATGTTCTTGGCGGCTGTTGTTTTGTCTCTAAACCCTAGTGAAGTGTGAAATCAGACCCTGAGAAACTAAGTGAAGTCTGAAATCAGACCCTGAAATCTTAGCTTCTAAAATCAGACCTAAAACGTAACCTTTGAAATCTGCCTCTGAAATCAGACTCTGAGTTCAGACCTTGAAACTTAACCTCTGAAATCAGACCCAGACCAGTAGCCTCTGA
>SKCR01015750.1:0-44401 GCA_019454045.1 Zanthoxylum bungeanum
ACCTTTTACAACACACTATCTCCTTTACTCTCTCATGGAATTCGGCCAAGGGCCAAAATTCTCCTCTCTCTTATTTTTCTTCAATGGCCGAAAGTCTAGGAAGGAAGAAGGGAATTTTGTGGCAAAATTTCCGGAGTGCTAGCACGCTTTAGAAGTCATATGAAGGTGATAGGGAAACCCACCCGTGAGCATGGAATTCCAACACAAAGCTTGGAGTTTGGTGGATCATCCATGGCCGAATTTGGAGGAGCACAAATGTAGGAGGAAAAGAATTTTTGTGTGTTCTACGCATCGCATAACCGTTCAATGTAAGTATTCCACAACTTCTTTCAGTATTCGCATATGTGTTTCATTGCTTGATTTGATCCCGGGAGCTTAGAGAAACCCAACAGAGGATAAATAACCCTTTAATAGATTTCCTTACAGGATAGACATATACCTGTCGGGCGGGGGTAGCCATAATTGGAACTTAAACTTAATGAATCCAGATAATTTAGTTGACATAGACATATGGTTCAATTGGGTTAAACTGGGTATTTGCGTCTGACCATCGACAGAGGCTTTTGCATAATTTAATGTTCCAAGTTAGTAAACCGATTTATTACACAAACATAAAATAACCACTTCATCTTAAAAATGATATCGGAAGAAATCACAACCCTAGATAGTTTTTAATATTGAATTTTCTTAAACCTACTTTCGTGTAATTTTATTTACTTGTTTTTAAATTTAGAATCATCACCATTTCAAATCAATCAACAACCTGTTAGATACTAGTAATCATTTGACCTCATAAAATTAATAGATTAGATATTAAGTCCTCGTGGGATCGATACTTTTTATACTACTTGAACGATACATATGCTTACGTTATACGCGTGTGTTTACGCATCGGTCAAGTTTTTGGCGCCGTTGCCGGGGACTTATTTATCTTGCACTATTAGTTTAGGGGTTAGATACGTTACTTGTATCTATTTTTTTTTACTTATTGTTGTTGTTTTGTTGTGTTTCAGGTTCTCAGAAACTACATGAGACGGATCAGAAGCTTTGAACTCCGACCGCTTGACCCAGAAATTGAAAGAACCATCAGACAGTTGAGAAATGAAAGGCAAGAAGGCCAAGAAGCTTTAGTCAACATGGAACCTGAACCTTTGGAGGTTGCAACACCAATTCCCATTCGAGACAGAACCATTCCGATGTTGACAGACTCATTTAATGTATTGTACTTCCTCCCTTACCAGAAAATGCAGGTGACATCAAAACATGCATTCAGATGATTCAGCAGTCAGTTCAGTTTGGGGGGAATGCAACTGAAGATCCTAAAGCCCACATCAGCAACTTCCTGGAATTTTGTGGCACTTTCAATTACAACCGAGAAGCAGAAGAAGCAATGAGACTGTGTATTTTCCCATACTCCTTGAAAGACAGAGCTAAAGCTTGCTACATTCACTACCAGTAGGTTCCATCACAACTTGGAACACTTTAGCCACCAAATTTCTTGCAAAGTACTTTCCACCAGCCAGAACTGGAAAGCTGAGGAATGACATCATATCCTTTGTGCAACAAGACTCAGAAACTCTCTACGAAGCTTGGGAAAGGTACAAAGATTTGCTCCGGAAATGTCCCCACCATGAGATTCCAAAATGGCTTCAAGTCCAAACCTTCTATAATGGACTTTTTGGACTGATGAGAACCACAATCGATGCTGCTGCTGGAGGAGCTTTAATGGCAAAATGAGAAGATCAAGCTTGTGACCTAATCAAAGAAATGGCCAACAACAATTCCTTGTGGCCAATAGAAAGGAGCATGATCCAAAAAATTACAGGAATTTATGAAAGTGGAGCCAATACAGCAGTCAACGCCAAACTGGATCAGATATTCAAATTCATGGAGACTCTCAGCATTGGATCCACAAGTTCACCATATGGAGGAGCACCAGAACCAAACCAACTTGAAGAAACGGTGAATTATGTCAACAATTTCAACAGACAGAGGAACAATCCATATTCCAACACCTACAACCCAGGGTGGAGGAATCATCCGAATTTTTCATGGAGCAACAATTCAGGGCAAAAGAACTATCCACCACCTGGATTCCAGCAACAGAACAAAGGCCATGAGCATGCAAATGAACCAGGAATATCAGAAGTGCTGACTCAGTTAAAAAAATACGATGCTATGTTTCAGAGCCAATCAGCTTCCATCAAAGCACTGTAGAATCAAATCGGACAAGTGGCCAATGCTCAGAGTTATAGACCACCAGGTAATCTTCCCAGCAACACAGAACCAAATCCAAGGAACCGAGGGAAGGAGCAATGTCAAGCCATTACTTTGAAAAGTAGTACTGAGATCAACAAAGATGTTGGAATCAAGGCAACAACTGTTGAGGAAGTTCCAAAAGAAACAAAGCAACATATGGAGGAAAAATAAGCAAAGGAAAAAGAACAGATCACTCCACCTCCACCTTTTCCACAACGACTTCAGAAAAACAAACTAGACAAGCAGTTTGCTCGATTCTTGGAGGTGTTCAAAAAGCATCACATCAACATTCCATTTACATAAGCCTTAGAAGAAATGCCCAGCTATGTAAAATTTATGAAAGACATTCTTTCACGAAAACGAAGATTGAGAGATTACGAGACAGTAGCATTGAAGGAAGAATGCAGTGCCATTATTCAGAGGAAACTTCCCCCAAAGCTTAAAGATCCTGGCAGTTTCACTGTCCCATGCACCATTGGAGAATACTATATTGGTAAGGCTTTATGTGACTTAGGTTCAAGTGTTAATTTGATGTCTTTTTCTATTTACAGGAAACTTCAAATTGGAGAAGCAATGCCTACCTCAGTCTCATTACAACTTGCTGATAGGACGCTCGCATTTCCAAGAGGTGTTGTTGAAGATGTGCTGGTCAAAGTCGACAAACTCATTCTTCCAGTAGATTTCATTATCCTTGACATGGAAGAAGATAAAGATGTGCCTATCAACCTTGGAAGACCATTCTTGGCGACATGACGAACTGTGATTGATGTACAAAAAAGAGAACTAACCATGAAATTTCAGGACCAAGAAGTTACTTTCAATGTTTTCAAAGCCATGAAATTCCCGAGCGATGAAAAGGAAGAAGAATACTTTAGAGTTGATGTTGTTGGTAGTATCGTTCAGGATACTGAGCTAAATCCCACGGATACACTTGAAGCTTGCATCACCAATATGATTGACAGCGAGCTAGATGCTGAAATCCTGGAATGTATCAACTACCTTGACAAACCATTCCGATTCAAAGCGACACCACAAGTGGAAAGCCTAGAACTGCCAAAGAAAGATCGAATCAAGCCTTCGATTGAAGAATCACCATAGCTGGAGCTGAAGTTACTTCCGAGCCATCTCAGGTATGCATTTCTTGGAAACTCTTCTAAATTACCTGTTATTATTTCTTCTTCACTAACATTGGAGCAGGAAGAAAAGTTATTGAGAGTATTACGAGAGCACAAAAGAGCCATTGGCTGAACTATAGCAGATAATTGAGGCATTAGTCCATCATTTTGCATGTACAAGATCTTGATGAATGATGAGTACAAACCCACAGTGGAGCATCAACGGAGACTCAATCCAATCATGAAGGAGGTCGTAAAGAAAGAAATCATCAAATGGTTGGATGATGTCATCATTTACCCCATCTCAGATAGTACTTGGGTGAGTCCTATGCAGTATGTGCCGAAGAAAGAAGGAATTACTATTGTCACCAATGAAAAGAACGAGCTAATCCCAACCAGAACGATGATTGGATGAAGAGTATGCATGGACTACCGAAAGTTGAACAAAGCAACACGAAATTACCATTTTCCGCTGCTATTCATTGATCAGATGCTGGACAGACTGGCGGGACATGAGTTCTATTGTTTTCTCGATGGATATTCAGGGTATAATCAGATTGCCATCGAACCAGAAGATCAGGAGAAAACTACCTTTACATGTACCTATGGTAACTTTTGCTTTCCACAGAATGCCATTTGGATTATGTAATGCCCCTCCTACATTTCAGCATTGCATGATAGCCATCTTCTCAGACATGCTGGAGCAGAGTATGGAGGTTTTTATGGATTACTTTTCTGTGTTTGGATATTCTTTTGACCACTGCTTGCAAAATTTGGAACATGTGTTACAAAGGTGCGAAGATACAAACCTGGTGCTCAATTGAGAGAAATGCCATTTCATGGTGCATGAAGACATTGTTCTTGGACACCGGATCTCACAAAATGGAATCGAGGTAGACAAAGCAAAGATTGAAACAATTGAAAAACTACCTCCACCGACATCTGTAAAAGGGATTCGGAGTTTTCTTGGACATACAGGTTTTTACAGGAGATTTATCAAAGACTTTTCCAAGATTTCTAAACCTCTATGCAATCTTCTGGAGAAGGATGTGCCTTTCAACTTCACCAAAGAATGCCAGGAAGCTTTTGAGATCTTAAAACAAAAGCTGATTTCTGCCCCCATCATTGTAGCACCAGACTGGACCCTTCCATTTGAAGTGATGTGTGATGCTAGTGATTATGCTGTAGGTGCAGTTTTGGGACAACGCAAAGCAAAAATTTTCCACACCATTTACTACTCCAGCAGAACTTTGAATGAAGCTCAACTCAACTACACAACCACTAAAAAGGAGTTGCTCGCAGTTGTGTACGCTTTTGACAAATTTCGCTCCTATCTGCTGGGTCCCAAAGTGGTGGTCTACACAGATCATTCAGCAATCAAATATCTGATCACGAATAAAGATGCCAAACCCAGATTGATCCATTGGATACTTATGTTGGACAATTATGACCCAAAGCATCACTATTTGTACAGAACATGGTGTTGTTGTACAAATTAACTATATGACAAAGGAAATTGCTCTTTTATCATTTGTAATTGGATTACCTGGATATATAAATGATAAAAGTCCTTATGATTAGTTCCAGATTAATAAGATATAAGACAATATTAATCAACAAAGGTTTAATCATTAAATATCCCTAGTCCTAGTACTATCGAGACTGGACATCGATAATGCAGAATAGGCTAGTATTACACTTGTGCGTGTTATGGAAGCGTAACGGCATAGTTCTCATATATTTGGGTATTGGATACTCATGCAAGTGTAATAGGAGGTTCTGTTTACCGATGGTACGGAAACAGCTTCGCTCTCGATTGACCCCTCGGAATCCCATTGGGAGTATGACTATGTGTCTATGGGAGTCCGAATCAGGGTAGGTGTATTTGGTCTTAACCTGAGACTTGCATCGCTAATACTTGCGACAATCAATATACTTTGGTTTTGGTCGTTCAGGGCTTTAACATGTTCTGTGTACGCCTCTTCTGGGTATACTGAGAATCGTAGTGTATTGGGTGTGATGTCAAGACAGAAGTATCACTTCAGTCATATGGCAATGATGATCATGCAGGGATAAAGAACTGGTGCTATGTGGGAGTTCTACGGTCCCAATGATCGAATAATAAGCATAAAACATACATGTGAATACATCAAGGAAGTTGCATAATACTTACATCGAGCGGTTGAGCGATGCGACGAACACGAAAAAACTTTTCTGCTCTCCTTGGTGAAGCTCTGCAGTGGACTATTTTTCTTCTCCAAGAAATTCGGCCATGGTCCTCCATTGAAGTCTTCAAGCTCTAAGCTTCCAAAATGGATTCAAAGCCCACGGGTGGGTTTCCCTATCACCTTCGCAAGACCCTTTTGTGTGCTAGCACTCTTGATTTTGCAACAAAATCATCACTCTTTTTCCTCCTTGTGTTCACGGTTTTTTTTTTACAGAAAAAACAGAAGGAAAATTCAGCCCCTTGGGCGTGTGAGTGGAAGAGAAAGATGAGAGAGAAAAGTGTTGGTTAAATCATTTCTAAAATCAAATATACATATACCAAAAATTTGGTATTAGCCTTTCAAAAAGGTCAACCAAATTTTGGACCCAAATGGCATTTAATGCCATCCACCAACTCACATCAATCACAAGTGACATGTTGTTAATCACTCAAGTGACTAGACATCACATCAATCAAAGTGACTAATGATTTGACGCTTGATGTGACTTGCGTGCCGCACTCGAATTCGAAATGCGAATGCACTCGCAAACATTATCGGGCTCGGGTTCGCTAATTCCAAATTAACGAATTTTCCATTGCGACGTAATTAAATGATTATGCCTAGCGAAATCACTATTCACGTCGCTAACGAATTAATTCTAAATTAACTCGTTCGCCCGAATTAAAATCTAATTTCAATTCCGCTTCGAAATCTAATTTCGTATAATATATCAAATATATCATTTTATCGTTAATTCCAAGTTAATCATTTTCTCTCTAAATGATATTTTATCCCAGATAAAATATCTTCGCAATTAATCCCAGATTAATTTTCTCTCTCATCATTAATTAATCCCAGATTAATAAAGTGCGAGTCATACGTCATCGATGAATCTGCAGGAATCGACCCATGAGATCCCCAGATATGTTGGCAGTAAATTCGGTCGTCGGACTATCCGAAAACGTAAGTACCTAGTACTACATTTTTACCGATTTACAAGACAAGGTTGGCTTATAGGAAAGCGCCATGCCTACCCAATTCTCCAGAAATATGCTTACAGGAATAAGCGATCTATATATGGCGTAGTATACGTAGTATTGCGTATTTCGATCCAGTATCAGATGTGTCACGTGCTAGGCTTGGGGCTGGAATTGTGTCTGCCCCGTACGAAGCACATATCGGATGAGGTTTCTTTATAAGTGTAGTGTAACGGGTAGAAGAAATTCTTGTGCTAGCGGGAGAGAGAAATGGAAAGATTTGATCTAGGATCAATGTAAAGTATCCATCCGCATATCATTGTTATTTTATCATATGCGCTTTATTATGTGTTTAGAATGCATGTTTAAGGGTGTATGATGATGAGACCTTAACAAAGATAATAAATTGGTTGCCATTTTGCACTCGAAAAAACCTCACAAAATATTAAGCGTATTTCCTTCCATTGAGTGATTCTCACTCAAGATCTAAGACGACATTGGTTTGTTGGCCAAAGTCAAGGCCTTTATCTGTCGAGGATGTGTTGGAATCACGAAGGCTTTGTTCCATGTCAGTATCTTGTCCAAGTTGTGGTTTGTTGGCAAAAGTCAAGATCAATTCTTGTCCATCGACATTAATTACGAAGCTTTCCATGGTCAATGGGTCGCGCTTGACTGGGATCACTAAGTTTGTTGTGCCAAAGCCAAGGCTTAGTTGATTCAGAGGAAAAAGGTTAGGCAATACATTGGATGTATTGGCATATATAAGATATATGTTTCGGACTTGGAGTCCCCCTACCGGATCTAAGAATTGGATTGGATCCAATCGATCTTAGAGATCTACCTAGTTAATTATCATACAATTTGTTGGCCAAAGTCAAGATTGTGTGATATTTAACGGGATCCTAGTCCACTAGGAAACACGGTTTCCCGAGTACTCGACAGAGGGTTAGAGGCTCGCCGAAAATAGTGGGAGGCAAGAATTGAATTTGCAATATTCGTTCAATTACTCGCCATACGCGCTCAAACAATATCATTCGTCAAATCAATTAAATGTTAGTTGGACTAATATTTAAATTTTGTTTTAATAAATAGTTTGACTATATTTCAAACTATTCATTTATATTTGATTATATCATTGGATTATAATATCAATATATTTGATTTAATAAAGTATAGTTGATTAAAATAGTTGGACTATAATAATCATTATATTTAATAGTACCAAATCGTTGATTAAATAGTTGGACTATTAGAATCAAGATTGAAATTAAAATATTAGCATTTAAAACATAATCATAGGGAAAATGTATTTAAATGGTTTAATTTTTCAAATTGGGAATAAAATTTCAGGATGGTCCTGGAAAATAATAAGTTATTTTATTTGATAAAATATATATTAAGCCGAAGCCCGGAGTTAAGCAAACAGTAGAGCATAATCTTTGGAAGATCATGTGATGATAACTTGAGTGCTTAATCCATTAAGCTTGTCGCAGTGGACTCCTTAATTTCTGAATCAGAACTAAGGATTAAATCCTTAAAGTATGATATAGAAATTGAAGGATCTTCATAAATCTATCCTTAGATTTTAGAAGTACTAAAATTGCAATAGTAAACTCTTGGAGAGTTAATGACTATGCTCAATGAGATAAAGTCATAATTTTCAATAGGGCAAGTATCGCAAGGCGCACCTTACTTCGATGTTCTAGAAACCGAGGCTTGGCCAAAGGATTCTGGAGTGTTGAAAAGGGCAAAGGCAAAATCATTATAATCTTCTGGGAAGAAAAATGACATATCCCAAAATGTCTGCCTACATTGTGTCAAACGGGATCGCGGAAGCGTGACTGCCGTTTGGACAAGGCAGACATGAAGGAATTGAAGACGAGCAAAGCTCTGACTTCAAAAATGATTGTCATAATTATGTTCACTACTAGTATTGAAATTAGATTTTAAATACTTAGTATGATACATAAAATATATGTATTGATGTTCATAATCTGTTTTGAACATGATACTGTCTTCAATAGAGATTTAATTTGCGAATTGGAAACGGGACGAAAGTCGCTGTTTTAACCGCAGAAACCTAAGTTTGGGAACTACCTTTGGGTGTGTACCTAAATTTGGAAACTGTTATAATGTAACTAGTTTGACTAGAAACATTATCGTTATATCAGTGTTTAACCCACTGCGGGTGAACCTTTATATTTTAGAACACTAAAGTGTTTTATTTTATAAAGATGATATTGAGATAAACACATTAGATGTGAATAACAGAATTTATATTTTGAATATAAATAAATCTCAAACATATAATATGACAAACAAATAGCTCAAACTGATTTGATCAGAAGAAATTATTTGTGGCATTGTTGTCTGGGACACAATTAAACAAGACTCGTATATCCACACTTTTGAAGAATGGGTACTATGACTAATTTGATCGTATTCAAATAAAGTCTACGAATCTAGTTTATTGGGTAAAGTGCCCAAAACACTATTTACTTGGTAAAAGTGCAAATGCCACCGACCTGTTAAGCCCTAGTTCATAGTGAAGCAAGTGGTCCCATGTCTAGCTAGGCTAGGAATGGATATGAATATTTCATGACCTATACGGATGTGGCATCGCGTTATGGTTACGTGTTTCTTTTGAAACACAAATTGGAAACTTTTACAGTTTCGACACGAAATAGACAAACAGATCATCTATAGTATTAAACCATCATGGTAATACCGTAATGGAAAATACTTAAGCAATACGTTTCTCGTATACTTGAAAGAGTATAGTATTCTTTCAAAGAGGACTCCTCCCGAAACACGTCAATTTGACGGTGTGTCCGAACGGATAAACCAAATTTTGTTGGACATGATAAGGTTAATCATGAGTCGCTCTGAGCTACCATTTCCTTCAACGGATAAGCATTAAACAGTGCATAACTTATTTAGAATAAGGTTCCATTATAATCTGTTAGACAGATTTCATATTAGATATGAACATGAAAGAAACCAGGTTTCACATTCCTGATAATTTGGGTATGCTAGGCATATGTTTGGATGATACCAAACTAGAACCCAAATTGGATAAGTGCCAATTGTAGGTTATCCTAGGGATACCATAAGTATTGTACTTATACATCTCACCACAGAATAATTAGATTGTTGCTCACCATGCGGTTTTCCTAAGAGGAATACCGATATGCAGTGGTAAGTGGGAGGATAGTAAAACTCGATGAAAATCGGAGTAATACTATTCCTGGCACTGAATCCTAATGGAACACAAATAATTCTGGCGCTGTTTTAACCGCAGAAACCTAAGTTTGGGAACTACCTTTGGGTGTGTACCTAAATTTGGAAACTGTTATAATGTAACTAGTTTGACTAGAAACATTATCGTTATATCAGTGTTTAACCCACTGCGGGTGAACCTTTATATTTTTGAACACTAAAGTGTTTTATTTTATAAAGATGATATTGAGATAAACACATTAAATGTGAATAACAGAATTTATATTTTGAATATAATAAATCTCAAACATATAATATGACAAACAATAGCTCAAACTGATTTGATCAGAAGAAATTAATTTGTGGCATTGTTGTCTGGGACACAATTAAACAAGACTCGTATATCCACACTTTTGAAGAATGGGTACTAGGACTAATTTGATCGTATTCAAATAAAGTCTACGAATCTAGTTTATTGGGTAAAGTGCCCAAAACACTATTTACTTGGTAAAAGTGCAAATGCCACCGACCTGTTAAGCCCTAGTTCATAGTGAAGCAAGTGGGCCCATGTCTAGCTAGGCTAGGAATGGATATGAATATTTCATGACCTATACGGATGTGGCATCGCGTTATGGTTACGTGTTTCTTTTGAAACACAAATTGGAAACTTTTACAGTTTCGACACGAAATAGACAAACAGATCATCTATAGTATTAAACCATCATGGTAATACCGTAATGGAAAATACTTAAGCAATACGTTTCTCGTATACTTGAAAGAGTATAGTATTCTTTCAAAGAGGACTCCTCCCGAAACACGTCAATTTGACGGTGTGTCCGAACGGATAAACCAAATTTTGTTGGACATGATAAGGTTAATCATGAGTCGCTCTGAGTTACCATTTCCTTCAACGGATAAGCATTAAACAGTGCATAACTTATTTAGAATAAGGTTCCATTATAATCTGTTAGACAGATTTCATATTAGATATGAACATGAAAGAAACCAGGTTTCACATTCCTGATAATTTGGGTATGCTAGGCATATGTTTGGATGATACCAAACTAGAACCCAAATTGGATAAGTGCCAATTGTAGGTTATCCTAGGGATACATAAGTATTGTACTTATACATCTCACCACAGAATAATTAGATTGTTGCTCACCATGCGGTTTTCCTAAGAGGAATACCGATATGCAGTGGTAAGTGGGAGGATAGTAAAACTCGATGAAAATCGGAGTAATACTATTCCTGGCACTGAATCCTAATGGAACACAAATATTTCATCAAAGATGAAACTATTACCATTGATCTTCGTATACACAAGTACCGCGCATGTCGGAGAGAGTCAGAAAACAACCTGGGGTATGAGTTTCTGATCTCACTTTATAAAGATGTTAATCTTTTGAGGTATACCAACTGACTACGTATGAGGAAGTGATACAAGGTATCGACTCCCTAATATGGCAAAGTGCCATGAGTCCGAAATGGATTCCATGTATATCAACCAAGTTTGGACACTAGTTGATGTTCCGCAAGGCATTGTGCCTACTGGTACTTTATAAGTCTTCAAGGAAGACATACATGGATGGCAACATACCAACGTATAAAGCTAGGCTTGTAGCGGAAAGGTATCATCATCAACATTGTGTCGATTACGATTCAACCTTTTACTTGTTGCCATGGAATATCCATTTGGATGAATGTTTGCTAACGCTACATATTTCATTTATGAAATATGTCAGCTTAACGGGAAAATCGCTTTCCTGAAAAGGAAACCTTTTGGAGGATGTTTATAACATCCTGACGATTTTTTCGTACCAAAACTAGCAAACAAGGTTTACGGGTTATTCGATCCATGTTTGGATTGAAGCAAGCATAGGTTCTTGGAATTATCGTTTTGATTTAATCATAATAGACTATGATTTAATTCAAAACGAAAATGATTCTTATGTATATAAGAGGGTTAGTGGGAGCGCACTGACAGTTGTTGTCCTATACAATAATGATAATATGTCATTTCTTGGAAATGATATTCCCATAAAAAAAATAATCGGCGAAAGCTTGGCTTTCGAGAAAACTCTCCGAGAACTCGTACATTGAAAAATGTACGCGACCTGGTGTCTAATATGCTTTGAGCATATATAGTCAAAAACAGACCAATCCATGTGATAGTCACTCGATTGATGTTAAGAACATCCTTAGTATCTTAGAGATCTAAGGACGCTGTCTTAATACTCTGGAGATGGAGAACTTGAAGTGACTAAGATCACTGTTGTAAGTTTCCTAAACCGATAAAGACGACTAAAAGTCGTACACGGTACTATACAGTTTGAATAACGGAACAGTGAGCTGGAAATCATCCATGCAAGATACTGTTACCGAATAAACAATAAATGCGGGTTATTGCTGCAGCCGAGGTAGCAATAGAAGCCTTCTGGTGGATAATAAATCTAATTAGATTAGATGTAATTCTGTTAGCAGCTGAGCTAGGCTTGAGCACAGGCTAAAGAATTAACGGTCTCATCAACGATCCAGATATATACTTCGATAATCATCTGATTCGTTCGGATCATACATCGTGGCGATTTGATGATCGTATAAATCGCATCAGACGATAATCATGCAAATCCACTGACGAAAGCCTTTCCTCAGCAATTTGAGCGAACCGTACATAGTTCGGGTGGTAGACACCCGAGTGACTGGCTATAGGCCAAGTGGGAGATTGTTGGAAAATTATGACCCATAGCGTCACTATTTTTACAGATCACGGTGTTGTTGTATAAATTAACTATGTGACAAATGAGATTGCACTCTTATCATTTGTGATTAGATCACCTAGATGTATAAATGATAAGAGGTCCTTATGATTTTTTTCCTGGATTGAGAATGATGAGACAATATTAGTCCACGAAGGATAAATCATTAAATATCCCTAGTCAGAGCATTGTCGAGATTGGACATCGATAAATGCGTAAAAGACTAGTATTACACTTATGCGCGTTTGTGAGGGCACAACGACATAGTTCTCATATATTTGGGTATAGGATACTCATGCAAGTGTAATAGGAGGTTGTGTTTCACCGATGGTACGGGAAACAGCTCCGCTCTGGATTAGACCCCTCGGAATTCCATTGGTAGTATGACTACGTGTGCCCTCGGAATTACACTTTTACAGATGGTACGGGAAACAGCTTCGCTCTGGATAGACCCTCTCGGAATTCCATTGGTAGTATGACTATGTGTCTATGGAAGTCCGAAATCAGGGTAGGTGTATTTGGTCTTAACCTGAGACTTACACCGCTAATGCATACAACAATCAATATACTTTGGTTGAGGTCGTCCAGAGCTTTAACAGGTTATGTGTACGCCAATGTTGGGTATATTGAGAATCGTAGTGTGTTGGGTGTGATGTCAAGACGAAAGTATCACTCCAGTCATATGGAGATGATGGTCACGTATACGGTACTGGTTCTCTTAAGTGTTGCAGCCATCGGGATAATATGACTAGGTCATAGTTATCCAATATAGAGACTAGTTACCAGACATCCAATATGTGCTTCGTACGCGGCAGACACATTTCCAGCCCCAGGCCTAGCAATATGCAATACTACGGTATATTACGCTTGATATAGATCTTTTATTCCTGTAAGGATATTTCCAGAGAATTGGGTAGGCATGGCGCTTTGCTAGAGGCCAACCTTGTCTTGTAAATCGGTACAAACATAGTACTTGGTACTTACGTGTTCGGATAGTCCGACGACCGAATTTACTGCCAACATATCCGGGGATCTCATGGGTTGCTTCCCAAAGATTCACCGATGACGTATGACTCGCACTCTAAATTAATCTGGGATTAATTAGAAGAGAGAAAATTAATATGAGATTAATTACAGAGATATTTTATCTGGGATAAAATATCAATTAAAGAGAGATAACGATTAATTTGGAATTAATCGATTAATTAATATATTCGATATATTAAATGAAATTGGATTTCGACACGGAATTAAAATTAGATTTTAATTTGGGCGAACGAATTAATTTAGAATTAATTCATTAGCAACGTGAATAGTGACTTCACTAGGCGTAATCATTTAATTGCGTCGCAACGGAAAATTCGTTAATTTGGAATTAGCGAACCCGACCTCGGGATTGTTTGCGACTGCATTCGCATTTCAAATTCGAGTGCGGCACGCAAGTCAAATCAAGCGTCAAATCGCTAGTCGCATCAAGGGTCAAATCACTTATCATTTTGAGTGATGTGACTTGACAACTTGTGATTGATGTGATTGAGTGATGTGTGCGGTTGTTGGCTTTAATGGTTTGAAAAGCCAAATTCATGCCAAATGAATTTGAAATTAACATTTGTGTATAAGATACACAAATTTGGAATCAAACCAACCAATTTCTTTTTTTCTCTCATCTCCTCTCTCTCACGCCCTTGGGGCCAAATTGCTCACTGGTTTTGCTCCAAAAACCGAGCAGTGAAGGGAAGCAAGAGTGGGTTTTGTGGCAAAATCACAAGTGCTAGCACACTTACGAGACATGAGAATATGATAGGGAAGTCTACCCATGAGCCGGGAATTGTTCGACGAAGCTTGGAGCTTGACGAAGGACCAAACCGAGCCAAACAAGTGGGCTGTGTACTGCCACTGCCGAACCAGTGAAGAGGAGCAGAATTTCGATTTTGTTCGTCAAAGCATCTCTCAACCGATCGATGTGAGTATTCCGCAACTTCTTCGATTTGTATTTGCACATATTTCATGCTTATTATTGATCTTGGGACCTTAATAGAAACCAACAATAACATAATCGGTGAAAGCTTGGCTTTCATGAAAAATTCTCCATAAAATACCTGGGAGAAGCAGGCTTTATTATAGGAATAAATATCTACTGGGATAGATCTACAAAGCTACTAACACTTTCTCAGTATTCGTACATTTTGAAATGTACGTGATTTGATGTCTCATAGCTTTGAGCACATGTAGACACAATCAGGTCAATCCAGGTGATGGTCACTGGATTGATGTTAAGAACATCCTTAAGTATCTTGGACGAACTAAGGATGCTTTATGAGAATATGGAGAAAGGAGAACTTGGAGTGACTGGGTTCACCGCTGCAAGTTTCCATACCGATAAAGATGATTTTAAGTCACAATAAGGGTACATATTTAGTTTGAATAACGGAACAGTGAGCTGGGAATCTTCCAAGCAAGATACTGTTGCCGAATAAACAACAAGAGCGGAACATTACTGCAGCTGAGGCAGCAATAGAAGCATTTTGGATCTAAATAATTCATAATTAGATTAGGAGTAGTTCTGTTAGCTGCTGGGCTGAGCTACAGTACAGGCTAAAGAATCATGGTCTCATCAATGATCCAAGTATGTACTTCAACTAATTCATCTGATTCGTTCGATCATACATCGTGGCGATGTGATGATCGAATAAATCCCATCAGATGATAACCTTGTAAATCCGCATACGAAAGTTGTTTCTCAGCAGAAGTTTGAGCGACCCGTACATAGTTCAAGTGTTAGACACTTGAGTGATTAGTTATAGGCCAAGCGGGAGATTGTTGGACAATTATGACCCATAGCATCACTATTTGTACAGAACATGGTGTTGTTGTACAAATTAACTATGTGACAAAGGAAATTGCTCTTTTATCATTTGTAATTGGATTACCTGGATATATAAATGATAAAAGTCCTTATGATTAGTTCCGGATTAATAAGATATGAGACAATATTAATCCACAAAGGTTTAATCATTAAATATCCCTAGTCGTAGTATTATCGAGACTGGACATCGATAATGCAGAATAGGCTAGTATTACACTTGTGCGTGTTATGGAAGCGTAACGGCATAGTTCTCATATATTTGGGTATTGGATACTCATGCAAGTGTAATAGGAGGTTCTGTTTACCGATGGTACGGAAACAGCTTCGCTCTGGATAGACCCCTCAGAATCCCATTGGTAGTATGATTATGTGTCTATGGGAGTCCGAATCAGGGTAGGTGTATTTCGTTTTAACCTGAGACTTGCATCGCTAATACTTGCGACAATCAATATACTTTGGTTTTGGTCATCCAGGGCTTTAACAGGTTCTGTGTATGCCTCTTCTGGGTATATTGAGAATCGTAGTGTTTTGGGTGTGATGTCAAGACGAAAGTATCACTTCACTCATATGGAGATGATGATCACGCAGGGATACAAAACTGGTACTCTAAGTGCTATAGTCATCGGGGAAGTATGACTAGGTCATGACTTTCCGATCATAAAGAGACTAGTTGTTTGTGATCTGATATATGCTTCGTACGGGGCAGACAAAACTCCAGCCCCAGGCCTTGCATGTGACATCCAATACTGGATCGCAATACGCAATATTATGTATACTACGCCTAACATAGATCATGTATTCCGTAGCAGAATATTTCTGGAGAATTGGGTAGGCACAGTGCTTTGCTAGAAGCCAACATGTCTTGTAAATCGGTAAGTACGTGGTACCGGGTATGCACGTGTTCGGATAGTCTGATGACCGTATTTACTGCCAACATATCCAGGGAACTCTTGGGTCGTATCCCAAAGATTCACCGATGATGTTTGACTCGAACAATATTAATTTGGGATTAATTAAAAGAGAGAATATTAATCTGGGATTAATAAAGAGAGAATATTAATATAGGATTAATAAAGAGAGAATATTAATTTGGGATTAATAAAGAGAGAAAATTAATCTGGGATTAATTACGGCAAGAATTAATCTGGGATTAATTATCAGAGAAATAATTAATCTGGGATTAATTGCGTCGAGAATTTATATGGGATTAAATTCATCGAAAGGAGAGAAAGCGATTAATTTGGAATTAATCGATAAAATAAATTTAATAGTTAAATTAGATTTTACTATTTAATTTATTTAATTGGGCTAAAATAATATATTAGATATATTAATTGAAATCGGATTTCAACGGGAAATTAAATTGGATTTTAATTTTAGCGAACAAATTAATTTGGAATTAATTCGCGAGCGATTTTTGTAATAATTTTACTGGATATTATTATTTAATTAAATTGGATTTAATTATATCGCGACGGAAAATTCGTTTAATCGGATTAAACGAATCCGAGCCCGAAGTGTGTTGAACAAGCCCACTTGAATTTTGAATTTAAAGTGGGGCTCACTTAACTTAGATCATTAGTCATTTTGGTGATTGACATGAGTGATGGGTTTTGATGGAAACTTGAAAAACACTCAACACATTTAATTTTGGAAATTAATTTCTCTCTCCAAGACATTAAATGATCAAAAGGCATACATTGATTTTCTTTTGAAGATTTGCTATTGCACACTGACATTTCATTTAATGCCTATAAAAAGCAACATTTGCTTTTCATTTAATTAATTTCGAAAAAGTAAACTAGGCATTGATTTTCTCTCTCTGACATGTTCTTTTATATTGCCGAAAATTAAAAGATTTTTTGGTTTCCTTTTGCTTTACAAATGGCCTATGCTTTTGAAGTAAATAAAAAGGTGGCCAATTCAATCTCTCTCTCTCTTAATAATGGCCGAATAACAGAGAGAGCAAAAACAGCTCTCTGGTTCATTTTCATATTGGCCGATTGCTACCATTCTCTCTCTCGGACAAATTTGTTTCTCCTTGGGAGATAAAATTTGTTTCATTTATTCTCGCTAGCACATAAGGGAGTCAAAACGATGGTGATAGGGATACTCACCCATGAGTTTGGAACCACAAGGAGGGCTTGGAAGCTTCAACATCCATGAAAAGTTTTGAAAGTGAAAGTCGATCAATGTAAGTTTATTCCGCAAACTTCTTGATTTATTCTCACACGAATCACGCTTAGAGATCCTGTGGCATGTCTAGGACACAAACAACTTCTTCAACAAGAATTTGATGTGGAGATCAAAGACAGAAAATGGACAGAAAACCAAGTGGCAGATCATCTATCAAGGCTCGAGAATGGAGAAACAGATGGCAAAGATCTGTCAATCAAAGAAACTTTTCCAGATGAACAGCTGTTTGCCATGAAACAGCAAGATGCCCCTTGGTATGCTGACTATGTCAACTACATTGTGTCAGGAAAATGGCCGTTGGAATGGACAACTCAGCAACGGAAGAAATTCTTCAAAGAAGTTAAGCACTATGTTTGGGATGAGCCATACCTGTTCAAACGGTGTGCTGATCAATTATTGAGACGGTGTGTTCCACAAGAGGAGGTCAACAGTGTTTTACAGCACTGTCATTGTAACATCCCCAAATCTGAAAGACGTTACCGGCAGGGGATAGCTGATCTAACCCTATAAGCATCAGAACTATATGTACATACTACAATTAATCATATACCATGACACGCATGTAAACCATACTAAAATCAACATATGATACTTTTATTATCACTAAATGCATACACGATGATGTCTGAATTACGATACTTTATTAGACCATGTATGACCATGTCATCTTTAACTGTATACAAACATTTCGACCATGAACATGACTCTTATACTTGCGACTCCATGCTGGTGGACTCCAATCCCCAGTGACTGCATCAGTATCCATCCTCCCGATCCGGTCCTCCTGGAAAACCTGCAAAACAACTAAGACTGGAGGGTGGTTAGATTGCTATGCAATCTAAGTGAGTGGACTAAAATCAAAAACTAAGTAAACCGATAATCAGCGTTTAAATCAACCATTTAGAAATGCTTTTAAAACATCTATACTTTCTTTGAAAATTTCTTTTGAAAATCTGGTTTCAAAACCTGGAGATTTTATAATTTGAAAATCTGAAATCATCTCTGTAGTCTGTGTCTCTATCAGAAAACCCGGTCATATGAGGGCGTTACGTATCGTCCGACCCCTCACATGCCAATCTTAGAGGCAGAAGTGCAAAAACATGACTTTGGGGCGTTACGTCTCGCCGTCCCCCAAAGCATGCCACAACTGTCTCTAATCTGGGGGTCTAGGCGTGATATCTCTCCATCCGCCTAGCCCATCTGGAGGATCTGAGAGCGTCCCCTCAGTCCTCAACATGTGCACATGCTATTTGTATCCGTCAATTCCATCTGTACCAGTAGTTACATACTGGGGTGAGTTTTTACCTCATGCCCCGAAAAACCATAAAACATTTTCTTGTAAAACATAAAACTCAAACTGAACATCTGTTTTCCATAAAACTTTTCAAAGCATGCTAAATCATATATGATATAAAACAAACTTGGCTAACGCCCTAATTGCTGAAAAGTAAGTCTGGTGTTAAATACAAGTAATAAAGAAATCAAGTAAATGGTAATGTATCCACTCACTGGTGATGTATACTAAGTATCCTTATGCGATTGGGGTCGAACGAAGCTCATGTCATATGTCTATGTGCAAGAAAGAACATGAGATTAGAATCCCGGAATAAAAGATTTACCACGTAGGTTTCTTACTTATGACCTTATAACAAGTCCTTATTAAGCTCATATAATATTGAGGAGAACTCTAAGGGGCTTATTGATCTTAAGGTTTTTTTCTACAATCCAGAAATTGAATTCTGTTTCCAATGTGTTCCCGTTCGTGCGCGTTTGATCACGCGTTCGAACAACCCGCGTTCGAACTCAAATCCAGTGAGCTCACGTTCGAGTAGCGTTCCCTACGTGTTCGAACGGTAATTCCAGAGAGCTCTCGTTCGAGTAGCGTTTGAACACGCGTTCGAACGCTCTTACGAAAATTCCAGATTTTCACTACGCGTACGACGGGCGTTCGAACGCCCTCTGGGTTTTGCCGAACCCTGACCACAATTTTTGGCTTCCCAAGCATCCCAAACATATTCAATCCTCTTCTTATCATCCTTTTATTATTAACACTAAACTTACAACCTACTACATTAACTTCAATTTCAAAGATAACATGTTAAACTTCATCTATCTACCATTTCTCACTATCTATAATCATTAATCAATTACTCTACACTTCATCATTCAATTCACCTATTCCCAACTACCAACATACATTTAAATCTTTCATACAGCCTTTTCTATTATCCAAATATACATCAATTTACCATTAACAACTTATCATCTTAAAATTTCCCCAAATTACCTCAAAGCTTAATACTCTCAAAATTCTCTAGCTTTCATTGTTTAATTAGTGAACAAAACATGATAATCATCATTGGATTAAATCATTATCATAATTTGAATATCAATACACCAAAACATTAACTTTTCAAAAAATGGGTTTTTACCTTTCTCTTGAATTTCTTCCTCTTTCCTCCAAATTCTTCAAGACTCTCATGGATACTAGCTTTCCCTTGCATCCTTTCTCTTCTTCTTCTTCCTCTTCTCTTCTTCTTCTTCCTTCTTCTTCTTCTTTTCTCACGGTTTTTCTTTTTCCCTCTTCTTCTCCATTCGTTTCTTTCTCTCTTTAGGTAATAAGGAATAGTGGCCTTTATATAGTAGGGCCTAAATGACAAGAAATTTGTAGAGGGTTCTAGAGAAATGGAGAAGTTGCTCATTTTTATCATTTAAGTGCGTAGTTACTATTCATCCAGATTTTATCTTTCATTTTTGACCCATTTCTGGTCCGATTTTGGAAAAATGTATAATACGGAAGTTGTAGGTCGCAGACTAAGCTTTCCGGTGATATAAAATTCATATAAATCCGAGTTCGTATGAAAAAGTTATTCCCTAAATACCATTTATAGCTAAAAAGGGCATACCGAACAATTTCTTCTCGGGACCTCGAAAATTTACCGATTATTCCCAAAGCTTTATCATAATTTCATTAGAGTCTTAGTCATGATTTCTTCTATGATCCTTGGGTCATTCGCAAAATTATAATGACAGATAGAGGTACTGATCTCCGGTCGTTACAAATTATTCCCCCCTTAAATAGGATTCGTCCTCGAATCCTCTTGGTGCTTATCTTGTGGCTTTATTGATCTTCCAGTTGTTATTCTCACCGAATTTCCAGTTACTACACTTTTGTCAAAACACATAACCCCATATGCTCACTTCCGGTTACTACCATTCTTATGACCCCTCTGTTTATACTTTACTTAATTGGCAAACTAAGATCCGTCACAACTAGACGAAGAATTTGACAATTATAATAATTTCTTTCCTTCTATTGATTTGAAATATCATCAAATCGGTCTCCTTAAAATGCCTTTTCTAATTTATTAACTCCCTTGCTATTCATCACTTATCTATTCATATGTTGTAGTATAGTCAGTTCTTGTAACATGTTAAAACGTTCTTTTAAACAATCATACAGCTCATACTTATCCATAACACGCTTATTCTTCGGAATAAAACTATGCTACCATACTTAATCCTTATACTTTTGCCTATAAGGTTTCTTAACATAACCAAATGCTCATTTTCCGTTGAGAATCTTAAATATTTAACACCATCACTTGACAATTTACTGCGTTATGTTTTCCAATATCCAAGATATATTAACTTAACCTTACATTCTTTTACCATAATATAGTCTTACCAAGCCATCCACGACCGTGATTAAACCATTTTAAACCTGTAGTGGTTCGATTCCCTTTAAGCTTGGGTTGGGTACCTTATTCAATTTCTTATTGATCTTTTACTTTAGTATTCTAGTTATCTTTTCCTTATTTTCACCAAAAGTTTACTTGTTTATTACCTTACCCTTAGAGCACATCTTATGGATTTCAATGATTATTCTTTCATTGATACACTTTGTATTTATCCACTATTGTTCAGAGAGTACAGTTAAGTATACCTCTTTCATCTATTCCTTGCTTAAGATAATCTTGTCGTTCTAGTCTTCATATCCCAATCCTTTTCTTATACATTCCTTGTAGCTTGTCCTTACTCTTACTTATGGTATTTTCCATACTAGTATCTACTACCAAGCGAGTTTCTTTTCTTTCCTGTATGCTATTTTGTTTCTTATACCTTAGATTTTCCGTAACACAATCATTTACCTCATCATACACTTGGTTATTATTCCTTTCCCTTGTTATTACCTAATGGTTCTCTTTTAGCAACTACTGCATTGGACTAGCCTCCAATTATTTCAACTGTTGTATTTGCTTCACAAGTATCTTAAAGTTATATTTTCGTCCTCTATGCTATTCTTACTTCCTATATTGTTATCAACCACCTGTTACTTTATCTTTTCATTCCAGCCCCTATCATCATTTACTACAGGTCATGTCTTTCTCTTCTACTGCTCAATGGTCGGGCAACTTCATGCGCCTGAACTCCTCTTAAGATGACTCAGTGTTGTGCTTACATCCATTGTTGCTAATACCTTCAGGGGATTGAAAGGGTGGGGCTAATCTTATTTCCCACTGTCTTGAAGATATCTTAATCTTTCTTTAAGTACTACTGTAAACTGGGCTATTCTACCTATGGTACTCTTTTGTTATAAAGACTCACCCCTTTTTCTAGCTCTTTTCTTTTGTCTGGCTTACTTTTCTAGGGATCGTCTCCAATCGTCCATTATGAGTATCTCTTACTCAATCTCAGATCTTTGTACCGTTTTCTTCTATAATCCTTATTTATCTCTCACTTTTAAGAGGTTCTACTAAAATTTATCTTTATCTGAGTTTCTCGACCTCTGACTCCACTATTTCCATTGAAAACTTTACTTTAATCTCTCAATACCACCTTCTTTAAGTCTTTAATTCATCTATCTTATCCTTCTATAAGTCATTCTGTGTTTGCCTAATATCATCATCTCTTATGCTTGCCAGTCCTTTTTCCTTATTATGCTTCAGGATTCCGTATCGTTTACGAACCCTATTTCTTTACTATACTACTCACTATTTAAGACTACCGTAAGTCTCTTTTCTGTTTGCTTCTTACATCCCAACTTTTGTTCTTCTTATGATCTTTGATTTATTCTCTTTATACCATTGCCTATTCTGATACTCTTATTGTTTCCTCCTAAGCCAATTTTTGCTCCCCTCCAAAAGTGGGGGGTTTTGGAGGGGAGAGAAAGTGAGCAATTAAATATTAAATGCATTGACTAAATTATCCATACTTATACATTAAAATCCAAAATTATCTTAATTACAAATCTCTCTTATATTTGCTTCACCATTCAATTCTTTTTATTCTCTTATCTTATATTTGTTTTAATTTTATTTTTAATAACACGTATTATGTAGAGCTTTTAATTTTAATTTTATTATTTGTTTAATTCAAAGATAATATAAGCCTATATTGTTTTAAATTTATTTATAAAATGCTATAAGGATAAAATAGTAAATTAGTTTTAAAATCTCTCTCCTCTATTCTTTAACCAAACATATATTTAAATAAAAACTCTCTCATCCCCTCCCCTCCTTTGAACCAAACATATATTTAATTAAAATTATTCCCCTCCCCTCCCCTCCCCTTCCCTCCCCTCCATTAAAATCCCTCCCCTCCCCTCCCCTCCGTTGAACCAAACAGACCCTAAATTTCCTGAAATTTTGTAGAGCTACCATCTTTCTTTAAAATAATCCTTAATACCACGTCCATGCCTAATTCTCTTCTATACTTCTTACTACCAAAACCATCCATGTGTTACTCATTCGTTTGCTTGAGATCCATATACCATGTTTTCGCTATACTCCTTAATTTCCTCACTTTGTGATGTCGTTCCTACCAATGTTCTGTTTATTTCTTTATATACTTTCAATTTTATAGCTTTGTTTCCATGCTCATTGTGATTATGCATGTTACACAAACTTTCTAGTTACTACCGACCTTTCCGATTTAGCACATAATCTAGTTCGTCCGTAACATATCCATACTTATCTTATTGATAGCTTTAGTCCCATTCCCTAGGGTGTAGTTATTCTACAAACCCCTCATACCCAGGCTTTAAAATAATTACGATTATTTGAATAACACTATTCATATACTCCAACTCCCTTAATTTGTAAAACGTCTTAAATGATTCACTCTTCATATCCTTTAAAACTTCAATGATTTTCTGCTTAATGAATGCTCTTGTATAAGTTCCTACTTATACCTTAATAGATTCCCAGTAGGTTTTTCCTACGTTCATCTATACTAACAAGAACAGCTTTTCTTTTACCAATCCTTCTTTATACCCTTTATGCTAAGAGCTTCCTCAATTCCTATCCTTAGTATTTTGACCCGATAAAATATGTTGTTCATATAAAAACATATATAAGCTTTGTATGACTCGAGATCCTTCTTTCCTTATTTTCATTTTAACTTCTATTTTCGTCCAAATTTCCTTGATTGTCCATGAGTTCTTATTTCTTTTGCCCTATAACCACCTTGGTTGCTTATGTAATGCACTACCTATATAGAATAAGAGAACCTGACCGTGAATCCTTTATCCTTCTATGCTTGTTCTTTTACCACTAGTATCGTTATCAGCTCTATCACTTGACTCCCAGTCTTTGGTTTACGTCACTTTAGGTATTCACCATTCTTTATCCATTTCTATCTCTTTATCTATATTAACCCTGGATTCTTACTTACGCTTCATACTAGTGCTCTTCATAAACTCGGTCTCTTTAATTCTCATGTATCTAATCCTGTACAAGTTCTCGGATCTCTACCTTACAAGTTTCCTAGGTAAACTCTTATCTGGTCTCTTACTTTTGTCTATCTCTGTGAGATATGCTTTATCAAGGTACTATCTGATCTGGTGCCACGGAAAGGTTCAAAGGTTGGTTGGTTTAAGATTTTCTTCTACCGGCGTTCTTTGCTTCATGCTTAGGGGTTCGGTTCACGATTAAGGGTGCTTAGAGTGATTTGGGTTCTATTTCGACGTTTAAGCCTTATTTAAGACTTCAACTACATTCTGAATTTTCCTAATCATTAAATTACTATCATGGGTTTTGATACTATACTTAGTATTCTGTTCTAGTGTTTTCTCCTTTATCTTTCTTTTAACTTCATTTTTCAACTCATCTGTTTCCTCCCATCTCTAAATGTCCTTATCTCAATCCGGTATAGTTTTCTAAATGTCTTTCCTTCTTGTCTCATCTTTCTTACCTTTCTAAGGGACGTAACCATCTGGTTTCTTAGCTTATTCGGAATTTCGAAAAATAACCTGGGATGACAATGGAACACCTCTCTTCTAGAGAAAAGAAAGGAATTCAAGAAGCTAGGAGATATTCACTAACCTGTCTGAGAAGCTTTGAGGACGCGCTCGAGGATCGGATACTGGAGAGGTAGTGGCTCATATATGAGTATCCCGGACATACAACATATACAAAACCCCAGCACTCTGCCCACTGCAGTCACTGACTCCCTAGACCATGCTCTGATACCATCTTTGTAACATCCATAAATCTGAAAGACGTTACCGGCAGGGGATAGCTGATCTAACCCCATAAGCCTCAGACTATATGTACATACTACAATTAATCCAATACCATGACACGCATGTAAACCATACTAAAATCAACATATGATACTTTTATTATCTCTAAATGCATACACGATGATGTCTGAATTACGATACTTTATTAGACCATGTATGACCATGTCATCTTTAACTGTATACAAACATTTCGACCATGAACATGACTCTTATACTTGCGACTCCATGCTGGTGGACTCCAATCCCCAGTGACTGCATCAGTATCCATCCTCCCGAGCCGGTCCTCCTGGAAAACCTGCAAAACAACTAAGACTGGAGGGGGGGTTAGATTGCTATGCAATCTAAGTGAGTGGACTAAAATCAAAAACTAAGTAAACCGATAATCAGCGTTTAAATCAACCATTTAGAAATGCTTTTAAAACATCTATACTTTCTTTGAAAATTTCTTTTGAAAATCTGGTTTCAAAACCTGGAGATTTTATAATTTGAAAATCTGAAATCATCTCTGTAGTCTGTGTCTCTATCAGAAAACCCGGTCATATGAGGGCGTTACGTATCGTCCGACCCCTCACATGCCAATCTCAGAGGCAGAAGTGCAAAACCATGACTTTGGGGCGTTACGTCTCGCCGTCCCCCAAAGCATGCCACAACTGTCTCTAATCTGGGGGTCTAGGGGCGTGATATCTCTCCATCCGCCTAGCCCATCTGGAGGATCTGAGAGCGTCCCCTCAGTCCTCAACATGTGCACATGCTATCTGTATCCGTCAATTCCATCTGTACCAGTAGTTACATACTGGGGTGAGTTTTTACCTCATGCCCCGAAAAACCATAAAACATTTCCTTGTAAAACATAAAACTCAAACTGAACATCCGTTTTCCATAAAACTTTTCAAAGCATGCTAAATCATATATGATATAAAACAAACTTGGCTAACGCCCTAATTGCTGAAAAGTAAGTCTGGTGTTAAATACAAGTAATAAAGAAATCAAGTAAATGGTAAAGTATCCACTCACTGGTGATGTATACTAAGTATCCTTATGCGATTAGGGTCGAACGAAGCTCCTGTCATATGTCTATGTGCAAGAAAGAACATGAGATTAGAATCCCGGAATAAAAGATTTACCACGTAGGTTTTCTTACTTATGACCTTATAACAAGTCCTTATTAAGCTCATATAATATTGAGGAGAACTCTAAGGGGCTTATTGATCTTAAGGTTTTATTCTACAATCCAGAAATTGAATTCTGTTTCCAATGTGTTCCCGTTCGTGCCGCGTTTGATCACGCGTTCGAACAAACCGCGTTCGAACTCAAATCCAGTGAGCTCACGTTCGAGTAGCGTTCCCTACGCGTTCGAACGGTAATTCCAGAGAGCTCTCGTTCGAGTAGCGTTTGAACACGCGTTCGAACGCTCTTACGAAAATTCCAGATTTTCACTACGCGTACGACGGGCGTTCGAACGCCCTCTGGGTTTTGCCGAACCCTGACCACAATTTTTGGCTTCCCAAGCATCCCAAACATATTCAATCCTCTTCTTATCATCCTTTTATTATTAACACTAAACTTACAACCTACTACATTAACTTCAATTTCAAAGATAACATGTTAAACTTCATCTATCTACCATTTCTCACTATCTATAATCATTAATCAATTACTCTACACTTCATCATTCAATTCACCTATTCCCAACTACCAACATACACTTAAATCTTTCATACAGCCTTTTCTATTATCCAAATATACATCAATTTACCATTAACAACTTATCATCTAAAATTTCCCCAATTACCTCAAAGCTTAATACTCTCAAAATTCTCTAGCTTTCATTGTTTAATTAGTCAACAAAACATGATAATCATCATTGGATTAAATCATTATCACAATTTGAATATCAATACACCAAAACATTAACTTTTCAAAAAATGGTTTTTACCTTTCTCTTGAATTTCTTCCTCTTTCCTCCAAATTCTTCAAGACTCTCATGGATACTAGCTTTCCCTGCATCCCTTCTCTTCTTCTTCTTCATCTTCTCTTCTTCTTCTTCCTTCTTCTTCTTCTCTTCTCACGGTTTTTCTTTTTCCCTCTTCTTCTCCATTCGTTTCTTTCTCTCTTTAGGTAATAAGGAATAGTGGCCTTTATATAGTAGGGCCTAAATGACAAGAAATTTGTAGAGGGTTCTAGAGAAATGGTGAAGTTGCTCATTTTTATCATTTAAGTCCGTAGTTACTATTCATCCAGATTTTATCTTGCATTTTTGACCCATTTCTGCTCCGATTTTGGAAAAATGTATAATACGGAAGTTGTAGGTCTCAGACTAAGCTTTCCGGTGATATAAAATTCATATAAATCCGAGTTCGTATGAAAAAGTTATTCCCTAAATACCATTTATAGCTAAAAGGGCATACCGAACAATTTCTTCTCGGGACCTCGAAACTTTACCGATTATTCCCAAAGCCTTATCATAATTTCATTAGAGTCTTAGTCATGATTTCTTCTATGATCCTTGGGTCATTCACAAAATTATAATGACAGATAGAGGTACTGATCTCCGGTCGTTACAGTCATTCATCGCCATATGGCGGACACTTCAGCGGAAACAAAACTGCAGCCAAAGTCCTACAATCAGGTTTGTTTTAGCCCACTCTTTTTAAAGATGCTTATATTTTTGCTCTTCAATGTGGCAGGTGCCAGAGAATGGGGAATATTTCAAAGAAAAATGAAGGACCGTTGCAAAACATACTGGAAGTGGAGATACCAAGTGGCAGATCATCTATCATTCGGAAACCTGTACATCTTGGTTGCTGTAGATATGTCTCCAAATGGGTTGAAGCAATTGCACTACCATCCAATGATTCAAAAGTGGTGATTAAATTCCTGAAAAAGAATATTTTCACTCGGTTCGGAACACCTCGGGCGATTATCAGTGATGGTGGCTCACATTTCTGTAACAGATACTTTGATGCACTCCTATCCAAATACGGAGTTACTTACAAGGTTGCCACTGCTTACCATCCACAGTCAAACGGAAAGGTTGAAGTTTCAAATAGGGAAATCAAAATAATCTTGGAGAGAACTGTTGGATCAACAAGGAAAGATTGATCTACAAAACTAGATGATGCATTATGGGCCTACCGAACATCTTACAAGACACCTATCGGTATGTCCCCATATCGATTGGTGTTTGGAAAAGCATGCCATCTACCAGTTGAGCTTGCACACAAGGCGTACTAGGCACTGAAAAAGTTGAATCTTGATTCAGAAGCTGCAGGAGAGAAACGACTTCACCAACTCAACGAATTGGAGGAATTTCGCTTACAGGCTTATGAGAATACCAGATTGTACAAAGAAAAGACCAAGAAATGACATGATAAAAAAAGAGTGCACAGACAGTTGGAACCAAGGCAGCAAGTGTTATTGTACAATTCACGGATGAAACTTTTCCCTGGAAAGTTGAAATAAAAGTGGTCAGGTCCATTTGTGATCCCTCAGGTTTTACCATATGGAGCTGTTGAGTTACTGGATCCCAACACCAATGAAACATTCAAGGTTAATAGTCAGCGTGTCAAGCACTACTGGGGAGAATCATTTGAGCGACAAAAAGAAAGTGTCACACTTTTAGATCCAACCTAACGATCGAGAAGTCACGTCTAGCGACGACTTTAAACTTAGCGCTAGCAGGGAGGCAACCCATGCAATTTGTGTATATATTATGATTTGGTGTGATTTAATTTTGTGTGTTTAGTTTTTGTAGATTAAGACATTTCAGGATGGAAGAAGTTCTCGCAAAACTTCACAAGCAATTTCCTTCTCTCCCTCAAAACTCTCTGATGAAAGTCTACAAAGCTCGCTTGGAACAGATAAGATTACTAACGATCCATGGTGTTCCTAATGATATTCGTTGGGTAATTGAAGCACAGGTCTGATTGGCAAGTGAGTATTCTGACTCATTTATTTCACATCTGCCTGGTTTTAGAAGAAGCACCTGTGCAAAGAAACGTAGAGCTAAGCAAATGGGTGTTTGTTACAAATGTGCACACTGGAATTGCAATACTCGTTGTCGTTCTTTAGGAATGGTGTCTGATAATCGCGAAGATAAAATTAAATTCATTATGGATGACTTGAGTAAGGAGTCTGTAGATAATATATATTCGACTCTTGAGACGCATCCCAGTGGATATGTTCATATAGCCATTCGTAAATTACATACACAATTTCAAAAAGAAAGACAACAGTTAAGTCTCGGGAATCTGACTCAAAAAGACCCTGTTTGCCAATTTATAAGAAAATTGGATGGAAAGCTTGTCCCTGACGCATAGACGTCAATCAAGCCGCTACTTTTTTGTACATATTATATCTCTTTGTCTTTTCCGGATAATTGTGATTTGTTTTGTTGTTTTCTTTTATTTTCTCCGACATGATCCAGACCTTTTTGACTATCACGATTTATTTTACTGTTAACTAATAATTTTCATTTGCCTAGGTGTTATAAATTCAACTCATCATTGCACTTTTGAAGACATCCAGAGTAAAACATGGAAGCCACTTCAAGAAGAAAAGTTGAAAACATATGTTTGTTTTGCGGTACTAGTGTTGGTACTAAACCACAATACATAGAAGCAGCACAAGAATTGGGTCGAGTCATGGCCGAAAAGAATATGCACTTAATATATGGCGGGGGCAATCTTGGACTAATGGGGATCGTTTCAAAAGCTGTACAAGAAACAGGCAGTCCAGTTTTGGGAATCATCCCAAAACCCTTGGCCGAGGCGAATCTGATTGGACCATCAAACAGAGAGGAACTTTTTGTGCCAGGTATGTTCGATCGACTAGTAGAAATGATTAATCGTGCTGATGCATTTATTGCTTTGCTAGGTGGCTTGGGCACACTGGAGGAAATTTTTATTGTGCTATCTTGGGCAAACTTGAACATACACCAGAAACCGATTGGGCTGTTTAACGTTGATGGATTTTATGATTTTCTTTGTGTGTTTCTTGATGATGCCCGGAGAAATGGGTTCGTGACAAAACCTCTGAATGATCTCCTCTTCACTGCCAAAACTGCTCAGGATTTACTTGACCAAATCTTGGCTTTTGAACCACAAATTGACCCTGTCATTTCCAAGATAAAATGGTCCAAGGACGATCGTGGTAAGAGGCATATGATTAATCTGGATCTTAACCTTTAACTTTTCGTGTAGAATTTCAGCTAACCAGGTATTATCTTCTAACTCTTCTTCTACTATTTAAGATATTGGAGACAATGTCTCATTTAGGTTTGTCAGAGGGAATTAGTTGATCAGTATCTTTTTTTTAGTTGTGTGTTGTTTTTATTTTTAGTCCAAAAATTTTCGAAAAATACAAAAAAAATTTCAAAAATTACAAAAATATTTTATGTTTTTGTGTTTTTATTTTGACTAAAAAGGCGAAATTGGTAAGAGATAGCTGAGTAAGGAGTTTTCACTCCTGAGACGTATCTTAAATATGTTAGTTTTTGTTTATTTCATTTTAAATTATTTAATTTGTAAATTCTCCATAAAACTGACTAAAATGGATTTTCATATGCTCAGTTAGCAGATATTATCAACATGCATTGTAACATACGGACATGAGCTAAAATTGAAAAGTTTTTTAATATTTAGTACTCTAGTTTAATTGGAGGAAGCATCTTAAAAAAAAACAATGGAGTAAAAAAAAACGTCTGAGGTCTGAATTATTAAGTCTGTAAGTGTGTTTTAACATCTAGTGCCCTAAAGCCAACTGGTTTGGGAGTCACTGGCCTAAAGCTCGCTACATGGATCAAAGATGCTGCAAAAAAAAAAATATATATATATATATATATATGAATCTGAGTAATTAAGTCTGTAGGGGTGTCTTAACAACTGGTGCCCTAAAGCCAACTGGTTTGGGAGTCACCGATCCAACACTCGGTACATAGACGGAAGGTATTGTATATAAATAAAAAAAAATCAGAAATCAAAGAAAAAAATCAGAAAAAATCAGAAAAATTATTCCATTGCTACAAAAGGTGTGAATTCTGATAAAACTGTAGGTCAAAAATATTACTCTCTTCTCAACTGCACTTATGACCGTTGTGGGCAAAAATGAGTTGTTTTAATATTTTGTTGGTTTTTTATATGGAGAATGATAAATATAATTGGAGAATTTACTTATTCAGTAATTTAGAAAAAAAAGAAAACAACTAGTAACTTGGAGTAGAAGTTTCACCTGATTAGTCACTAACTTCTTTATTCTTTTTTCGCTTGTCTTTTTGCTTTTGTGTGCATTAGTTTCCCTGCTTTTTTAATTTTGTAAAATGTTTGTGGGTATCATTGCTGTAAACCCTCATGAGACTACAACTCGTCCACTAGGGACACCTAGGGGTTTAAAGGCTTGTTGCATAAGCTAAATGCAACCGTGATCCCTACGAAAGTGGCTTAGTTAAATTTTATTATGTTATTTTATTCTATGTTTTGCTCGAGGACTAGAAAAATGTTAGGTTTAGGGTGTGATGAGCGGTAATTATATCACTATTTCCCACTCATTTAACCTAATATTTTGTATAGTTTCTTGAGGTTTGTGAATATTTTGATGTGTTTTGTGTTATTTTGTAGATAAATAAAGTTTCAGGACTCTCTGGAGGTGATTTGGGGCCAAAACAGTGAAAATTGGAAAAAATGGTATTTTCGTAATTCTGCGCGTCGCGACGCCTAACGTGCGCCGAACAGTGCTAATGTGCGCCGGGTCCATAATTCAGAATATGAGAAATTTTACTTTGTTAACGTGTGCCGTGCCACGTGTCACTCCACGTGTCTGCCACGTCATCAACCAATCACAACGTGCCACATGTCATCATCCTACGGTACCGACAGTCACTTTCGCCACGTGTCGCCACGTCAGTGCCATGTCAACGCCACGTCAGTGCCACATCAGCACCAATTATTGACTCAATTATCCGAATGACACGTGGCGGGTAAGAATCTGAAATCAGCCAATCAGAAGCCACCACGTGTCGCAATAATTGAACTCCCAATCACCTTGCCACATGTCACCTTATCACCTTATCCAGAATCTGAGCCGACGAACCAAAAGCTGCCACGTCGACAAAATGAGCATCGCGACGCGAGCTGGGCGTCGCGATGCCGACCCCCTACTGACGCCTATAAATAGAGCTCCAAATTTCAGTTTTAGATGTACCTTCCTCTCTAATTTCTCTGATGTAAATAGGGAGTTTTCTATCTAGTTTCTTTTAAATTTTAGTTTTGTAATTAATTTTAATTACTTTCTGTAATAATAGTAATGTACTTTCTTTACTTTTTACAGTTTTTATTATTCACCATGAGGAGGTAACTTCCCCCTGCTAGGGTGAAAGGTAATTCTTTTACTATTGCTATTTAGATTAATCTCCCTTAAATATAATATATTCACTATTTAAAATTTGACTTTAAAAGGATACCGCTATATTGGTCGGTTGGTAATTCATTTTAATCTGGTTTAAACATGACTAATCAAGGATACCGCCAGATTGGTCGGTTGGTAATTAAATTTTCTTACCGCCTATATGGCAGGTTTATTTTGGTTCCGCCTTTATGGCTGGTTGGACTTAATTTGACTTAATCAGGTTACCGCCTATATGGACGGTCGGTAAAATAATCACAAGTTAATATATTATTGTAAGGGAGATATCTAAATAGTAAATAATAAAAGTTGATCCTTTTACATTAGCATTTTATTTTATTGTAATTTACTTTTCAGCTTTTATTTTACCGCAATTATTTTTCAGCATTTTTACTTTATGTCTTTTACTTTTAAGTTTTTATTAGCCCTAGTTATGTGTCGTAACTAAGTTAGTTATCTGGGGTTGTGATGAATTCTAATATCACCGGTTTATAAGGGGTTATTTTATAGTTTGGGTAATTTAAAGGTTTACTTATTAAGTCTTAAGCTTAATGCTTCTTGTTGTCTGATCACCAATAAGATTGATGTGGTAAATCTAAAATAAACTTGACAAAGGAATTTTAGGTTTCAACCTTAGACTTAATAGCCCACGATCTTCCTTGAGGATAAATAACCCTTTAATAGATTTCCTTACAGGATAGACATATACCTGTCGGGCGGGGGTAGCCATAATTGGAACTTAAACTTAATGAATCCAAATAATTTAGTTGACATAGACATATGGTTCAATTGGGTTAAACTGGGTATTTGCGTCTGACCATCGACAGAGGCTTTTGCATAATTTAGTTTCCAGGTTAGTAAACCGATTTATTACACAAACACAAAATAACCACTTCATCTTAAAAATGATATTGGAAGAAATCACAACCCTATATAGTTTTTAATATTGAATTTTCATAAACCTACTTTCGTGTAATTTTATTTACTTGTTTTTAAATTTAGAATCATCACCATTTCAAATCAATCAAACAACCTGTTAGATACTAGTAATCATTTGACCTCATAAAATTAATAGATTAGGTATTAAGTCTTTGTGGGATCGATACTTTTTATACTACTTGAACGATACGTACGCTTGCGTTATACGCGTGTGTTTACGCACCGGTCAATAGTATCGGGAAAATGGCCGTTGGAATGGACTCATCAGCAACGAAAGAAGTTCTTCAAAGAAGTCAAGCACTATGTATGGGATGAGTCGTACCTGTTCAAATAATGTGCTGGTCAATTGGTGAGCCGTTGTGTTCCACATGAAGAGGTCAATAGTGTTCTGCAGCATCGTCATTCATCACCATACGGCGGACACTTCAGCATTAATAAAATTGCAACCAAAGTCCTACAATCTGGTTTGTTTTGGCCCACTCTATTTAAAGATGCTTACTTATTTGCTCTTCAATGTGACAGGTGCTAGAGAACAGGAAATATTTCGAGGAGAAATGAAGGACCACTGTAAAACATTCTGGAAATAGAGATATTTGATGTATGGGGGATTGATTTTATCGGACCCTTTGTTCCATCATTCGGAAACCTGTACATACTAGTTGATGTAGATTACATCTCCAAATGGGTTGAAGCAATAGCAGTGCCATCAAATGATTCAAAAATGGTGATAAAATTCCTTAAAAAGAATATTTTCACTCGCTTCGAAACACCTCGGGTAAATATTAGTGATTGTGGCACATATTTCTGCAATAGATACTTTGATGCATTCTTATCCAAATACGGAGTTACTCATAAAGTTGCCACAGCTTACCATCCGCAGTCAAATGGAAAGGTTGAAGTTTCAAACAGAGGGATCAAAATAATCTTTGAGAAAATTGTTGGATCAACAAGGAATGACTGGTCTGAAAAATTGGATAACGTATTATGGGCCTATCGGACAACATACAAGACACCCATTGGTATGTCCCTATATCAAATGGTGTATGGGAAAGCATGCCATCTGCTAGTGGAGCTTGAACACAAGGTGTACTGGGCACTGAAGAAGTTAAATCTTGATCTACAAGCAACATGAGAGAAACATCTCCACCAACTCAACGAATTGTAGGAATTTCACCTACACTCTTATGATTGGCATGATAAAAAAATAGTGCGCATACAACTTGAGCCAGGGCAGCAGGTGTTGTTATATGATTCACGGTTAAAGCTTTTTCCTGGAAAGGTGAAATCAAAGTGGTCAGGTCCATTTGTGATTAATTAAGTGTTACCCTCCAGAGTTGTTGAAATATACAACCCCAAGTCCAATGATAAGAGGAGAATATATCAATATTTACCACCTCTTTTACCAAATATTTTGTTTAGTTTCTCGAGTCGGATGAACATTTTGATGTGTTTTAGTTTATTTTACAGATAAAATAAAATTGGGAGTTAATGGAATCATTAAGGATGAAATGTGGGTCAAATAAGGGCAAAAACTGGACTTCACATTTTTATTTTGGAGATTGGAAACTTGAAAGGGCGTCCTAACGTAGTACAGTTTCGGAAATTCTAGTTTTACACAATTGTCGTATTTTGACCATAATGTTTTACTCTAATATCAGATTGAGGCGATTCAAGTGCCAAATTGAAGTCGACTCAAAGATCTATAATTTTGAAGAATAAAATAATTTTGAATTCAGAAGATTTTATGACCGAAATTGATGAAACATCCATAAATATGTTATGTGTAATTATTAAAATCATTTTCAAAGCAAAAAATAAATAAATAATAAAAATTAGCAAACTTCCACCAAACATGCTTGCATGTTTGGTGCCATGCTTAGTGTCATGTTTGGTGCCATGTTTGATGCCATGTTTGGTGCCATGCTTGGTGGAGCAATTGGTGGAGAAATTGGTGGAAGCCTTTAGGTTTTCCTATAAATACCAAGCCATTTCATTTATAATTCTCATGCTTTCCTTAGGTTTTTGTAAGAAATTTAAGGATTGCATCTTGTTTGTTTATTTTTTGTAATTTAAATTATGTATTTTTATTTTCAGTAATAGTAGTAGTTTCTTTTCTTTTATGTTTCATAGTTAGGTTTCCGCTGGGGGAAGGGTGAAGCTTTTATTATTTTAGTTTAGATTAATTTCTCTTAATTATAATATGGAAATTATAATTTAAATTAAAAGATTATCGCCTTAATGGCTGGTTTTATTTATTTGACATAACATGACACCGCCTATATGACCGGTCTTTAGGTGACATATGATTACCGCCTATATGGTAGGTTTATGGACAAATAATAACACCGCCTTTATGGTCAATTGGACTTAATTGAAAATCTGACTTAATGAGGATACCGCCTATATGGTCGATTGGTAATATCACTGATAATTTCTATATTATAATAAGGGAGATTTCAAAATTAGAATTAATAAAGGTGGATCCCCTACCCCCAGTATATTATTTTTATTCTATGGAAGTGATGAAACACAATATTCACATACTTAATTATTGATTTAATTATATATGGGTAATTCATTAGTTTGTTTATTGAATCTTAAGCCTAATGCTTCTTGTTGTCTGATCACCAATAAGATTGATGTGGTAAACTTAAAATGAACTTGACGAAAGGACTTTAGGTTTCAGCCTTAGATTCAATAGCTCACGATCTTCCTTGAGGATAGATAACCCTTTAATAAATTTCATTTACAGGATATGAATATACCTGTCGGGCATGGGTAGCCATAATTGGAACTTGAACTTAATGAATTCAGGTAACTTGGTTAATATAGGAATATGATTAATTGGGTTACTTTGTGTGTTTACAACTGACAGTCGGAATTAGCTTTTGCATATCTTCGTGTTCCAGGTTAGCAAATTAATTTATTTCACATGTATAAGAGAATTAATTCATCATTATAATAATATTGTGTGGAGTCATAACCTTAGATGTTTTTGTCTTTTTTTTTCTTAGTATTTTCTTTTGTGTTTTTATTTATTTATTTATTTTACAAATCCACATTCAACCAACCATTCAAGCAATCATTCTCTTATCCCTTAATTAGATACCTGTAAATAAATAGTATCAATAATTAATAATAATAGTAGGAATTAAGTCCTCGTGGGATCGATATTTTTATACTACTTGAACGATACGTGCGCTTGCGTTATACGCGTGTGATTACGCCGGTCATCCAACAACACATTCAAAGTTAACAGCTAGCGTGTCAAGCACTACTGGGGAGAATCAATTGATCGACAAAAAGAAAGTGCACACTCTCAGATCCAGCCTAATGTTCGGGCAGTCATGTCTAGCTAACGACGTTAAACTTAGCACTAATTAGGAGGCAACCCATGCAATTTGTGTATATATTCGGATTTGGTGTGATTTATTTTTGTATGTTCAATTTGTGTAGGTAAAGTCACATTTCAGGATGGAAGAAATTCTCGCAAATCTTCACAAGCGATTTCCTTCTCTTCCTCAAAACTCTCTGATGAAAGTTTACAAAGCTCGCTTGGAACGAATGAGACTTCTGATGATCAAAGGTATTCCTAATGACATTCGTTGGATTATTGAAGCACGGGTCTTACTGGCAGGTGAGTCCTCTGACTATTTTATTTCACATTTGTCTGGTTTAGAAAGAAACACCTATGCTAAAAAGAGAAGAGCTAAAAAAAATAGGCGTTTTCTATAAATGTGCTCGTATGACATGTAATACTCATTGTCGTTCTTTAGGAATGGTGTCTGATAACCGTGAAGATAAAATTAAATTCATTAGGGATGGCTTGAGTAAGGAGTCTTTGGATGACATATCTAAGACTCTTGAGAGGTATTCTAGTGGATATGTGCATCACGTAATTCACATGTTATACACATAATTCCGAAAAGAAAGACAATAATTCAGTCTCGGGAATCTAACTTTAAAACACCCTGTTTGCCAATTTATAAGAAAATTGGATGAGAAGCTTATACATGACGGATAGACGTCATTCAAGCTGTTACTTCTTGTAAATTTTATTTTCTCTTTGTATATATCTAATAATTGTGATTTGTTTTGATATTTTCTTTTATTTTCTCCGACAGGATCCAGACTTTTTGACTTTCACGATATATTTTATTGTTTAGCTAATAATTATTATTTGGCAGGTACTAGTGCTATTATTACTCACTCTTTTTCAGGTGTTATAATTCAACTCATCATTGCACTCTTGAAAGCATCCAGATTTGAGAAAGAAATAAAAAAAAATGGAAGCCACTTCAAGAGGACGAGTTATCTGTGTGTTTTGTGGTACTAGTGTTGGTTCTAAACCAGAATTCTTAGCGGCAACACATGAATTGGGTAGAGTCATAGCTGAAAGGAGTATGCACTTAGTATATGGCGGTGGCAATCTTGGACTAATGGGAATCGTTTCAAAGGCTGTACATGAAAGAGGCAGCCAAGTCTTGGGAATCATCCCAAAACTGTTGGCAGAAGCAAATCTTATAGGACCATCAAACGGAGAGGAGCTGATTGTGCCAGGTATGTCTGAACGATTGGTTGAAATGGTTAACCGTGTTGATGCTTTTATTGCTTTGCCAAATTGCTTGGGCACTGTAACAACCCGGGATATTTTAACGGAATCGTGTAAATTTTATTTTTCCGTATGTGGAGTTGCGCCGAAAGCGAGGTTAATTTTTATTGTTAAATGATGACTTTTTCAATAAATTAACTAGAAGATAAAAATAATTAATTTTGAGGGATTAAGTTGAAATTACCAATTGTGTATATATATATATATAATCCTAGATAATTCTTTTTATATACACGTGTATTATATTATATACACACACACACCTATTTAAACACACACACACGTGTTACACATAATATACACTCACTCACGCAGAAACAGAAGAGGTCCAAGAGGAGAGAAAAAAAAAAAAAAAAAAAGGGGGGGAGGGATCGAGAGAAAAACAGAGACTGACCGAGAGAGAGAGAGAGAGCAGGAGAGACCGAGAAAGAGAGAGGAGTGAGAGCAGTTCCAAAAGCTCGTCCTCTGAAATTGGTTCGATGAAGTGGCAGAGAGAGAAGCCGAGAGAAGTGATGGTGAGGCCGAGAAAATAAATGAAGGAGAGGGAAACCGAGAGTACAGGAAAGCAGAGAAGCAGAGTCGGGGGTAGCAGAAGCAAAGAAGCCGAGAAAGAGAGGGGCAAGAAAGCAGAGAATGAGAAGAAGATGAGGGAGTTTGGTTTCGTACATGGATTAATTTGTAAGTATACTATTGTTATGATTTCTTTGGGTTTGGGTGTTTATGGGTTTACCTTGCTTTGTATAATTAAAACTGATTTTGAATTAAGAACGAAAAAGAAATATATAACAGAGTAATATAAACCGATCTTAACCTTAAAATTGAAAGAATTTAATTGATTAGGGGAAGAAATGGAATCGGCAGTAACCCTAGTAAATTAGGGAAAAATAAAGCGGAACCCTAGAAATTTTGAAGAAATTATTAAGAATGATTGATAGTTGATTTTGGTCTGTTTGGTAGATATAAAAATATGATAATTGATTTTATTAATAATATTATTCGTTTAAATCTGTTCACAAACATTTTTCTGAAATTATTTCTATTTGAACGTGCTTGCGTTGATTGATCCTTTAATCATTTATGATCTGTACATATGAACTTACTGTGATGGATTAGTTTTAGTATTGTTATCATTTTTAAAGTTAAACTTAATCTCTAATTTGGGATGATTAATGATATAATGAAAAGTTGCGTATTGGTATATTGTAGCTGCATGAATGTAGGTGGTGAAGGTATGTTGTGTCAAATTGGCAGTATAGTGAATAGCGTGAAGTCAGTGGAAATGTCTCTCTGTTTATTGCTAAATTGTTGCTATAAGGGAACAGATTTTGTTGTTTGTTGTTTGATTGTGTGGAAGTAACTTTAACATTGTGAGTTGGTAATAAAATAAGTACTTACTTGGTGATAGTGAAGTGGTAATGAGCATGTGTATATGTAAGTTATAAGTTTTTAACGAAATTTAATTAATCTGAAACTGAAAAAAATAGGTGTGTTTAAGTTTAGGTAGTGCGTGAGTTTGGGGATCTGACAAATAGGGCGGAAAGAGTTACATGTGTGTGTATTGGTAATTTGAATCAGAATATTTGGGTAAATTAATGAATTGGATGAATAAGTAAAATCTTATATATAGAACATATTCTCGTTTATGTGGGCCGATTGTGTGAGTATGAGTATGGAATACTTAATGTGTTGTTTGTGAGCCACTGATATTATAATTCATGGAAGTTAAGTTTTGATGATGTGGATGTAGTAGTGATAAGCATATACACATGCGTATATAACAGTATATATTTATATGATGATTAGCATTATGGTTTCTGTATGTCTGTTAACTTAAAGATCAATTTGATGTTAGAACTGGGAATTAAGAAGTGAGTTAATGAGATTGCATAACAGAGATGAATGTAAAATGTTATGATATGATAATATAAGATAGGCATGTAAGAAATAGAATGCATATGTCATTAAATTATAGTCATGCATAAATATATATATGCAGTTATAGTTCCAAAGATAAGTACATAAGAAAGCATGGCTGTGATTAGTGAAAGCATAAGAAATATATATGCATGTTTGCGCATTAAGATTTTTATAAACCGAGTTGAAGTTAAGAATGTTTTTGAAATTCAAGTATTTTAAAGAAAGGTTTCAGATGTTTCATTTTGAAGAAGAGTATTTCACAAAATGTTTTATAGTTTGAGAAGCAGATTATAGTTTTTATGTTTTCGGGGCATGAGGTAAAAACTCACCCCAGTATGTAACTTGAGATATTATTTGGAATTGACGGATATTGTGGAATTGACGGTTATAGAGACATGTGCACATGTTGAGGACTGAGGGGACGCTCTCAGATCCTCCAGATAGGCTAGGGGGACGGCGATACGTAACGCCCCTAGACCCTAGTTTGAGCTTGGGTGGTAGCATAGATCCGCACCCCCAGCTCCAGATTGTGGCTTGGGGGACTGCGAGACGTAACGCCCCAAGACCACTAGTTTCAGGGCAGGTATGGCATGCTTTGGGGGACGGCGATACGTAACGCCCCAATGTCATGGGTTTGCATATCTGACTCTAGGGCGTATGGGGGGACGGCGAGACGTAACACCTCCATGCGTCAGTTTTTCTACAGAAACTCAGATACCAGTTTTCAGAAAGAAGTTTTGAAATATCAGATTTCCAGAAAACAGTTTTCAGAGATACAGAATTTAGAGAAAGTTTTTAGTTTTCAGTTTTCAGATACAGATTTCAAATAGTTTTTCAGTTTTTAGATTTTCAGGACACAGTTTTCAGAAAACAATATTTCAGAAAGACAGTTTTTATAAAAAGCGTTAGAAAATAGTTTTAGAAATGATTTTTCAGGAAAAAGGTTTTCAAAAAGTATTTCATAAAAGCATGGCATGTTAAAGTAGAGTGCAGCTTATTAGATATGCATATACATTATACATCCTAGAAATCATTTGAGATGCATATAGCTAACATTAATGCATGATTTCATTATTAAGCTTGTACAGGTAAAATGAATAACAAGATATATAGTTAATCCAGAATATATACATGTTTGTATGGTCAGATAGACAACAGTTTGTTTGAGTTTTGCAGGATGGCGACCTGATCGGTCAACCACAGATACCAGAGCTTCAGAAGCCGGATAGCAGCGTTGCAGTCAGTCAGTCACCACGTCTTGGGAGTATAAGAGTCGAGTTGTTTATAAGTTTAAAGTTGTAAAAGTTTTTGTATATACGCATTTTCGGGCATGGAGCCCTGAGTGTATTGTGTTTATATGTCTGCATTACATATTAGATGGGCCATAAGATTGCATTGATGTTGAGATACCGGCCTGAGGCCGAGATTTTATTTTCATGTTGTAAATGGATGCTGGCCGTAGGCCAGGTTACATGATGTTACGAATATATCATGCCGAAATTTCGTCACAGTCAGAGGCTTATGGAGGCAGGATTAGCCTGTCTCCTGCCGGTAGCATCCTGGTTTAGGCTGGATGTTACAGGCACGATGGAGGAAATTTTTTACAGTACTATCTTGGGTGAACTTGAACATACACCAGAAACCTATTGGACTGTTTAATGTTGATGAATTTTATGATTTTCTTTGTGTGTTTCTTGATGATGCCCGGATAAATGGGTTCATGTCAAAACCTTTTAAAGAACTCCTCTTCACTGGCAGAACTATCCAGGATTTAATTGACCAAATCTTAGCCTTTGAACCACAAATTGAGCATATCATTTCCAAGATAAAATGGTCTAATAATGATCGTGGTAAGAAGCGTCGGATAAATCTGGATCTTAACCTTTAATTTTCTTCCTAGATGTAGAATTTCAGCTAACCAGGTATTATCTTCTAAAGACATTAGGGACAATGTCTCAATTAGGTTTGGGGGAGGGGAATAGTTAACTAGTATCTTATAAATATTTTTTTGTTGTGTTGTTTTTATTTGATTTTTAGTCAAAAAATGAAAAAAAATTCCAAAAAAAAATTAAAAAAATGAAAATATATTTTATATTTTTAACTTGACTAATTAGGTGAAATTGGTGTGAAATGACTGTGTAAGGAATTTCCACTCCTGAGACGTATCTCAACTTATTTCGTAACAAGTTAATTTTTGTTTATTTCCTTTTGAATTATTTAATTTATGAATTCTCCATAATACTGACTAAATTGGATCTTCATATGCTCAGTTGATAGGTATTATCAATATGCATGGTAACATACGACCATGAGTTGTAAGTGAAAAGTTTGTAATATTAAGTGCTCTAGTTTAATTGGAGGAAACATTTAAAAAAAAAAGCAATGGAATAAAAAAACCACATTTGAGATTCGAGTAATTAAGTCTGTATGAGTGTTTTAACACCTAGTGCCCTAAAGCCAATTGGTTTGGGAGTAACTGACCCAAAGCTCGCTACATGGATTAAAGATGTTGTAAAAAAAATAAAAACATCTGAGATCCAAGTAATTAAGTCAGTAGAGGTGTTTTAACACCTAGTGCCCTAAAGCCAACTAGCTTGGGAGTCACTAGCCCAAAGCTCGCTATATGGATTGAAGATGTTGTATATAAAAAAAAATTCATTGCCAAAAAAAAGGTGTGAATTCTAATATAACTTTAGGACAAAAATATTACTCTCTTTTCAACTACACTTATGAATATTGTGGGCACAATGATTTGAATAATACATTGTTGATTGTTTATATGAAGAATGGTAAAAATAATCGGAGAATTTACTTATTTGGTAATTTAGAAAGAAGGAAAACAACTATTAACTTGGATAAGAGTTTCACTTGTTTAGTCACTAACTTGTTTCTTTAGTCTTTTTGCTTTTGTGTGCATTTGATTGACGTTTGTGGGTATCGTTACTGTAAGCCCTCATGAGACTACAACTCATCCACTAGGGACACCTAGGGTTTAAAGGCTTGTTGCATACGTTAAATGCAACTGTAATCCCTATGAAAATGGCTTAGTTTAATTTAGTTTCAGTTGTTTATTTTATTTTATTTTGTTTTTTTGCTCGAGAACTAGCAAAATGTTAGGTTTGGGGAGTGTGATGAGCGGAAAATATATCATTATTTACCGCCCCTTTTACTTAATATTTTGTATAGTTTCTCGAGTTTTATGAACGTTTTGATGTGTTTTAGTTTATTTTGCAGATAAAATAAAATCAGGACTTAATGGAATCAATCAGGATGAAATGTGGAATAAATAAGGGCAAAAACTGAACTTGACATTTTGATTTTGGAGATTGGAAACTTGAAATGGCGTTCTAACGAAGTACAATTTCGAAAATTCCAACTTTGCACAATTGTCATATTTTGGCCATAACCTTTTACTCTAATATCGGATTGAGGTGATTCAAGTTCCAGATTAAAGAAGACTCAAAGATATATAACTTTGAAGTTCATAATAATTTCGAATTCTGAAATTTCTATGACCGAAATTGATAAAACATTCGTAAGTGTGTTATGTGTAATTATTAAAGTCATTTTCAAAACAAAAAAATAAAATAAAAATTGTCAAACTTCCACCAAACATGCTTGCATGTTTGGTGGAGGATTTGGTACCATGTTTGGTGCCATGTTTGGTGGAGAAATTGGTGGAAGCCTTTAGATTTGCCTATAATACCAAGCTAAACTTTGTAAATTTTTCATGCTTTCTTTGGGGGATTTCTCCATGAAAACTGAAAAGAAAGTGTCTTGCATGTTTATTTAAGTTTTCTTGTATTTTCTCTTTATTTATTTAATAAATTTTTGTTTGTTTTTAATTACATCATGAGTAGGTAATCTCTTTTTGTTGGAGTCTGGGGTGAAACTTTTAATATAATAATTTAGATTTACCCCCTTAATTTAAATAAGTAAATTGAATTAATTATTTACCGCCTATATGGCCGGTTTTACATTATTGGACTTAGTTTCCGCCTATATGGTCGGTTTAGGTGCTAACCTTGTTACCGCCTATAAGGTCAGTTTATATGATTTTGTTACCGCTTATATGGTCGGTTGGACTTTTGACAAATGATATTCACCGCATATATGGTCGATTTTAATATAATTAATTCAAGAAATGATTAATTGATAAGGGAGTAATCTATATTTCTGTATTAAAAGTGAAACACCTAGCTCCAGCATTTTCTTTTATTGTTGTAATTTTCTTTACTTTTTAATTTTATGTTATGTTATTCTGTTTAACTATGCATTTTGTAATTTTAAGTATGTTTTGTAACTAAACATATTATTTAGAGGTGTGATGAATTCCAAATCACATGTTTATAAAGTTGGTTATTTTATGTCTTGGGTAATATAAAGGTTTATTTATTGAGTCTTAAGCTTAA